>CAUYSK010102309.1:0-33301 GCA_963575035.1 Avahi laniger
GCAAAGATATTTTCAAGGTAATTGCAGCAGGGAGTTGAAAAATCTTGTGATGACTCAGCCACGAGTGTCCAGTGGTGAATAAAGAGCCAGGTGGTGGAGAAGATGCCAATAACAGCATTTTAAATGAATGAATGAACAGACTGCTCACTTAGAGAGATCATATGCATACTTGTTTTCCTAGTATATCTCTTGGTTCTGGCCTGTTTTGTAAACCTTCCTTTCCCTTTGATTCTAAAAACCTTCTAAGAGATCCCCTCTGGGAATTATTCAATCAAAGGTGGTTTCATTGATTTTCAAATAAAAAATATTTTTGTAGGGGAAAAAGTGCCAACAGGTAATTAGATTTGTCTGGTTTCCTATGGAGCACTATGTTCTTTGGGAGGAAGCAAAGGAAAATTGTAATATCTGGTGTTGAAAAAGTTTCACCCAGCAGTCTAGTAACATAAGAAGGTATCAAGTGTGATATGCGGTAATTTCTATACTTGTATGTGACTTCTGATGACTTTAACACATTGCCCAGATACATCAGTCTTTCTTCAACTATTAATTGAGCACCTACTATGTGCTTAGAGCTACACTAGATGCTGAAGAAGTAACAATAAGGCAAATAAGGCCTGCACTGGCTAAAAATGTGGGTCCTGAAGTCCAGCTGTCTAGGTTGGAATAGTGGTGTTACCACTTCCTGTTACAAGATCTTAGACAACTGACTTAACCTCTCTGTTCCTGTTTCATCTGCACAACAGCATTACTAGTGCTGATCATATTCAGTTGTTGCATTAATTCATTTAATCCTCACATGTAAAGCACTTAGAACAGTGCCTTGTATGTAAGAAGCATTCAATAAGCATTAGTAGCAGTGGCTATTGTTAAATTTCCTATGAGCAGAATGATTGACTGAATGTTGGAAAAAGACAAGGGAAATGTACAATTTGATATGTTGTAAGCAAGGATATGCAGAAAAACATTGAAAAGATGCAGTATTTAGAACAGTCATCCCAAAGCAAGCAATGCCTAAACTCAGAGCTGAAGGGAGAATGAGAACCAGCTAGTTTGGGTGGCAGTAATCAAGACAGGAGAGAACAGAATGTGCAAACAGTCAGAGGATCAAGGGGTGTGGCAGGTTGAAGGAAGTAAACTATACTCAGAATGTTTAAAGTGATGGCCAAGTGGTATATGGGGTGGTGGGGTAGAGAATGAGAAGAGTGGGGGGTGGAGCTGGGCAAAGGTAGGCAGGAGCTAAATCATGAAGAGTTGCTTTAAAGACTAATGTTGAAGAAGCACAATCAGAAGGTACCAGTGACCAATTGTGGAGTGATGGAGATATGTGACCTTTCAGACGGAGAATTCAAAATAGCTATTCTGAAGAAGCTCAGTGAGCTTTGAGACAGCACAGAGAAGGAATTCAGAAGCCTATCAGAGACATTTAGCAAAGAGATTGAGATAATAAAAAAATCAAGAAGAAATTCTGGAGCTAATTGACAAACTGAAAAATGCATAGAAGTCTCTCAAAAGCAGCATTGATCAAGCAGAAGAGTTAGTGAACTTGAAGACAGAGAATCTGAAAATACACAGAAGAGAGAAAAGTAAAAGAAATAAAAAAGAATGAAGCATGTCTACAAGATCTAGAAAACAGTCTCAAAAGGGCAAATCTAAGAGTAATTGGCTTTAAACAGGAAGCAAAGAGAGAAATTTGGGTAGAAAGTTTATTCAAAGAAATAACAACAGAGAATGTTCCATACCTTCCCATTGCCCTGCTGCAGGCTGTTGTAAGACCGAGACTCAAGTGAACTGCATTCCCCATAGATTCTGGCCCACACTGCTCACTTGAGAGGGACCCTGCCCTCTCTGGTTGTGGGCCCACTCAGCACTAGCTCCAGGGTTAACATCGACCTGCACCCTGCCTTCAGGCCAAGCACAATCTGCTCCTGCTGCAACTGCCTCCATGCTGAGGAGGGAGAGGGGAGACCAAGCACTCCCACAATCCCTAGAACAATGCCTACTCTCCTGCTTCTGGCTGCTGGGAGGAGCAGGGGATGAGCATTCTGCACTGCCCGCAGTTTCTTACCCATGCTGTTCCACCTGAAAGGGGTCTAGCTCTTCCTGATGGCAGGCCCACAGTGCAGCCACAACAGCTCACACCTGAGTGTTCTGCTGGTGGTGTGGGGGCCACCCTGCATCTACCTGTCACAGCCAGTGCCTGAAGGCACTACCAGGAGCACTGAGGACAAACCTGCTGCCCCAGACCCAAACTCCCAGTACTCAAAAACACCACCCAGAAGCCTGGAAATCTCCCAGAACAGTCCCTCATCATGGCACCTGATCATTCCTGCTGGGGTCTCATGTTGAGCCAACCCAACCTGCCAATACCACCACCTACCCACGTGCACTACCAATACGCCAGGGGACTAGCCCACCCAACCCATTGCAGGTACCAGCAACACCAACACAGACCACTTGAGTCCCAGTGAGTGGCTCCAACGCTACCACTGCCATCATACACATCACACTAGCTGCCCAGGGACCTGAGAACTTGCCCATACACCTGGCATACCACCCCCACTACTAGCTTCTGAGCAAGCTACCTAGAGGCCCAAGAAAACTCCAGGACCCACTAACACTGGAGCCAGTGTACACCACTCGAGAGCTTAAAACAGGCACACTGCTACCACCACTGGGGCCCAAACACTGGATCAGTTGGTGTCCTAGTCCTCAGCAAAACTTCACCATAGCCTCAACTAATAACCATATCCTAAGCGGTCAAGGAACCCACAGGTACCACTAACCCTGTGGTACTACTCAAGAAATTATACAGAGATCATACTACTACAGGCACCTAAAATCAAATCCAAAATATTATACTCAACCAACAACATATACAGATCTTCAGGAAAAAGTTCTCCCCTATAAAAGTAGTTTCAAAAAATTGGAAGAAGCAACTGCCACATCATATGTGCAGATATCAACAGAAGGACAAAGAAAATATCAAAAAGCAAGGAAATATGATACCACCCAAGAATCGCAATAGTTTTCCAGCAACAGATCGCAATCAAAAAGAATTGAGATGCCAGATAAAGAATTCGAAACATTGATTTTAAAGAAGCACAAAGAGATGCAAGACAAATCTGAAAACAATACAAAGAAATAAGAAAAATTCAGGACATGAATAAGACATTTACCAAGGATTTAGATATCTTAAAAGAGAAATTTTATAACTGAAAAATTCACCAGAAAAAATATAAAATACACTCAAAAGCTTCAATAATAAACTAGACCAAGAAGAAAGAATCACAGAATTCAAAGACAGGTCTTCTGAAATAATCCAGACAGAAATACAGAAGATTAGAGACTATCATGAACAACTATATGCTCCCAAAGAAAACTTAGAGGAAAACCCAGAGGAAATGGGTAAATCCCTAGAAACATACAACCTCCCAAGACTGAACCAGGAAGAAGAAAAAAAATCTCCTGAACAGACTGAAAAGGTGTAATGAGACTGAATCAGTATAAAAAATCTCCCAACAAAGAAAAGGTCAGGACCAGATGGATTTACAGCTGAATTCTATCAAATATACAAGAAGAGCTGGTACCAATCCTTCTGAAACTGTTCCAAAAGAGTCAAGGAGGAAGGAATTCTCCCTAACTCATTCTATGAGGCCAGTATCACCCTCATACTAAAACCAGATAAGGACACAACAAAAAAAGGAAACTATAGGCCAATACCCCTGATGAACATAAATGGTGAAAATTCTCAACAAATTACTAACAAACCAAATCCAAAAGCACATCAAAAAGATTATACACTGTGATCAAGTGGGTTTTATTCCAGGGATGCAAGAGTGATTCAACACATGAAAGTCAATAAATGTGATATATCACAAAAACAGAGTTAAGGACAAACACCATATGTTGACTCTATAAACACAGAAAAACCATTAGATCAAATTCAGCATCCCTTCATGATAAAACTCTCAATAAACTAATCATAGAAGAAACATATCTAAAAATAATAAAGGCTACATATTACAAATCCAGAGTCCACATCAAACTGAATGGGGAAAAGTTGAAAGCATCTCCCCTAAGAACTGTAGTAAGACAAGGATGCCCATTGCCACTACTCCTATTCAACACAGTACTGGAAGTCCTAGCCAGAGCAATCAAGCAATAAATAAATAGAATTGAAACTGGAAAAGAGGAAGTCAAATTATCCCTGTTCATTGATAATATGATCTAATATCTAGAAAACAAAACACTAAAGATTTAACCAAAAACTCTTAGACTCAAAAAGTGAATTCAGTAAATTTCAGGATGCTAAATCAAGGTACAGAAATCAGTAGTGTCTGTATACAAAAATAACAGTTCTAGCTGAGAACCAAATCAAGAAAACAATCTCATTATGATAGGTAAAAAAAAAAAAAATACCTAGGAATATATTTATCCAAGAAGGTAGAAGATCTCTAAAAAGGAAACTACACTTATGAAAGAAATTGTAGATGACACAAACAACTGGAAAAACATCCCAGGCCCATGGATCAGAAGAATTAATATTGCTAAAATGACCATATTTCCCAAAGCAGCCTACAGGTTCAATGGAATCCCTATCAAAATACCAAAATCATTCTTCAAAGAATTAGAAAATTCAATTCTAAATTTCATATGGAACCAAAAGAGCTTGAATAGCCAAAGCAATCCTAAGCAAAAAGAACAAAGCTAGAGACATCACATTGCCTGATTTCAAATTATATGACAAAGGCTATAGTAACCAAAACACCATGGTACTGACATAAAAATAGACACAGATCAATGGAACAGAATATAGAACCCAGAAGTAAAGTCACATACTTACGTCCAACTGATCTCTGACGAAGTCAACAAGAACATAAACTAGGGATCATTTTCTATAAACGGTGCTGGCAAAATGGGATTGCTATATTGCTATCTCTCACCATACACAAAAATAAATTTGAGATGGATTAAAGATTTAAACGTAAGACCTGAAATTATAAAAATACTAGAAGAAAATCTAGAGAAAATTCTTCTGGACATTGGTCTAGGCAATGAATTCATGATGAAAACCTCAAAAGCACAGCAATGAAAGCAAAAATAGACAAATGGGGCTTAAACTAAAAAGCTTCTGAACAGCAAAAGAAATAATCAACAGAGCGAACATACAGCCTTTGGAATGAGAGAAAATATTTGAAACTATGCATCAGACAGGGGACTAGTATCCAGAATTTATAAGGAACTTATAAGAATTTATAAGCAAACAACAAAAATCCCCAAGTAACCCCATTAATAAGTGGGGTAAGGGCATGAATAGAAATTTTTCAAAACAAATGGCCAGCAAGCATACAAAAGAAATAGTCAGCATCACTAATCAGAGAAATGTAAATTAAAACCATAATGAGATATCTTATATCGATCAGAATGGCTATTAGTAAAAAATACAAAAAATAACAGATGTTGGCAAGAAGGCAGAGAAAAGGGAACTCTTATACACTGCTAATGGAAATGTAAATTAGTACAAACTCTATGGAAAACAGTACGGAGATTTCTCAATGAACTAAAAATAGAACTACCATTTGATCCAGCAATCCCACTACTGGATATACACCCAAAGGAAACGAAACCAGTATATCAAAAAGATATCTTCCCTCCTTTGTTTATTGCAGCACTATTGATAATTGCAAAGCTATGAAATCAACTTAAGCGTCCACCAATGGAGGAATAAAGAAAATATGTTATATATACATAATGCAATACTATTCAGCTGTAAAAAAGAATGAAATCATGTCTTTTGTAGCAACATTGATGAAATTGAAGGCCATTATCTTAACTCAGGCACAGACAAATACCATATGTTATCACCTGTAAGTGGGAGCTAAATAATGTGTATGCATGGTAGCAGAGGATAGAATGACAGACAATGGGGACACGGAGGGGTGGGGTGGGGGGAGGTTGCTTGGTGTGTACAATGTGTGTTGCTCCAGTGACAGACACACTGAAGGCCCCAACTTCACCGCGACGTGACATAACAATGTAGAAAAATTGCACCTGTACCCCATGTATACAAATAAACTTTAAAAAAAATATTTAATGAATGAAATTAATTCAAACATATTACAAAGAAGATATTTCTAAGAAACCAACAAAAAGCATACATTGATACTTCACTATCTAGGAGTTTATGTAAAAATGTGTCAACTTTTGGCAAAAGTATCAAGGTAAGCAGCCTGATCAATCGATCATCTTTTCCCTGGAAATCACAGCAGATGACATTCAATTGCATCTGACAAAAAAGTTTAACTTCAGAAGATGAGAATTTAAGAAGGCTCACTCCCACTGAACATGATGCTAACTCAGAAGGTCCAGCATTGGGATAATAAATCCTTTTATAGGTCACTGTGTATAGAGGCACGTAAGCCTTGTTTCCTTGTAGATAGTCAATGAGCAAGGCATACTCTAGCTCAACCATCTCTTTTTTGGTAGGGCTTTAAAAAGTTTAAATGTACTTTTTTAGTTAATAAAAATGTTTAAGCACTATTGTAAACAGTAGCAAACAAGCTTTCAAAAGGGAATGTCTTAATTGATGAAGTATAATAAAAATTTAATTGTAGAATCTAGGTAGAGTATATGGGAATGTATTTTAAAATTTTTTCAGATGTGCTGTATGGCTAAAGATTTTCAAAATAAAATACTGGAAAAAAGTAAGAGGTTTTAAATATGTTTAAATATGACTGTTAAAATATAAAAGTACTAGCAAAATAAAAATATACACTGTAGTCTAAATCCCAAATTAGCAAAGAATAAAAAGTACTAATTGATCTTCTGAATGTAAAGAAAAATAAAATGCAAAAAATAATAAACATAATATGTAAGAAAAAGACCTGCTATATCAGAAATCACTATAATTTTGAATAGCCATTTTATGGTACACGTTTATTAAAGACAAAATAATATTTAGCTATGATACCTATAATAAGTACAACTGAAAAAGTATCAAGTTTAAAACAAAGGAAGAAACAATGAAAATAAGAAGCATCTCAGTAATTGTACAAAACGGGAATTATTTAAATATGTGGCCTTCCTTTGAATTCAAACAAGAGGGAATGATTCCCTTTGCATTTATAGATGTTTTACTGTCACTTTTTTTCATCTTTAAGCATGTTAGAAATCAAGTTGAGTAAGAAACCAAGCAGTGACTTAAAAGGCTAAAGTTAAAAGTGTTGATTTGCAGTTGAGTGAATTTTATGGGCTTTGGTGCTTTCTTTCTGAGATTTCTCTGCATCCTTTATGCCCAAGTGTTGTATGCGTGTCTGAAGGGCAACAGTATGCTCGATTTTCATTTCTGAAAGGATGCCCCATTCTTTGGATTTAAGATGGTAGCAGTTTACATACCTACAGCATATTGATCTACCAAGTAAGTGCCCAATCCTTCCTAACAATCCAGAAGATCAGGATTCTTCTACATAATCTGACATCAAAACCATCAGACAGCAGGTGGAAGGCAAAGCAAAACAGCTCTTTTGTCTACATAATATTATGCCACTGCCTAAGGGCTCCCTGGTACAACAGGTACCCCTACCAGCAACCTCAACCAAACACACACCCTGCCTGTCTCTCTTTCATGATGGTGCCACTCTGACATTACGGTGACCGTGTGGGGTCAGGCTAGTTAGCACCTCTTATTGGCAGCAGGTATCTGCAAAAAGTTTCATTTTACAAGAGGTGAGGGCTGTGAAACGATAAAATGTACTTCATCTGTGAGGATAAATGTACTATACATCTGCTTATAAATCTTGATGGTGTACTACCAGCAGGAAAATGCAGCACTAATCCATTTTGAACAGACATCATTTGTTACAAAAAAAAAAAAAAACAGTCAAAATATTTAAGACAAGATAACTTCTTAAAAATTGTTGAAGATTATTGTTCAAGTCATAATAATTATTTTTAAGCCAAAAACAAAATAAAAAACATCTATGCTAAATTTTGGTTTTTAATGTCAGACACTATGCAAAGTGATTTAGGATGATTGTTTTATTTGGTCTTTGTGAATTTCTTTGTAAGTCCCATTATTATCCCTTTTTACAAAGGAGGAAACTGAGGCTCAATGTGCTGTCTCTGTGACCCTAGCAAGTATTAGAGCCAGGGCTTGGGCTAGGTACCACCTGACACCCAGTCCAGTGATGTTCTCTCCACCCAGCAGTACAGTCTCCCCAAGAGTGGTGTGTGGGGTTACTGAAGTCACACATGAAGATGAGAAAAGGTTGCATCACATAGGGGAATCTGGCAAGCGTTAGACTGTGTTCTTATAAATCCTAAAACAGTTAAATACATTTCTGAGAGAAATCTGTATAACGTGACATACTGCCCACATTTCAGAACCTTGACGTTAGAGTTTAAGATGTGGTGGGTCCCATGTTTACTTCATGTTATGATTAAAAATAACCTCTATATTATATAATTATATGTGCATAATATATCAAATACATGTTAAATTATATGAGAAGCACTGGCTTAATGGGATATTGTTATATATGATAATTGTATGTGTATAATGATATTCTATTATTAAATCAGTGCTTCTTATTTTACTTTTCCTTATCTGTTAGGTTTTCCTCCTCCTATCTGATGCCTTTTTCTCCAATAATTACATTTTCCTGGACTCCCTAAAGATGGAGAGCAGGTAGATAATACATTAGCAAATAGCAATGAACACCAGGGCTTTTTCCTTCTCATTTTCTATAAGTTATTTCTGATTCCTTTGATAATTTGAGAGAATAAAGGAAACTTGGATCTTATTTCAAAGTTACATCAAAACCAATCATTTTAAAATGGAAAATCACTTTTATGACGTGGGAGTTAATTCCAGATTTAAAAGAGTAAACTAAACCTAACTGAACTTATCTCGAATTTCATGGCCATAATTATGAAGGCCGATATCGTACAGAGGGAAAATTGTGAAAAGTTAGTACAAGTGCTTTATTTATCCAGAGACTGCTTGTCTGGCAAACCCAGTCTATTCTTCAAGCACCAAGGAGGCAGAAACAAAGGTAACAAAGAAAGCTCTGGAAGTCACAAACACACAGGACTACAGAGGACAGGCAGATGCTGCAACAGAACCAAGGAGGCTGCTGTGAGTTAACAGGAACGGTAGGGACCGAAGGTGCGGCATCTGAAGTGTGCAACGGCTACTCAGCTCCAGTGGATTTTTGCTGTGTAGGAATATTGGACCAAGGTCATGGGCTCTTTCAAGTTTCAGACAGAAGCAAAACTTCTGCATGTTTCATGTGACATTTCCTCACGTTTGGAACACTTCACAGGCCCCAAAACAACAACAAAATCTCTATCGTTTAAGACCCAGACCTGGACCCAAGGTAAACCAGTTGATGACTCTGAACTCTGTGCTGGCTTTATATTCTCTACTTGTGCGTGGAAGCCTGGGAGATTTCAGGAACTCACCCAAGGTCAGATATTTATGAAAGGGACAGCCTGGAAATAGAGCCCTAGTCTCTCTCAACCTCGTGCTCTCCATATTTATGTCACAGCCCCCAAAATGACAACTGACAAGGTTCCCTTGGCAGCTATTCCTCCGGGACACCATGGCAAGCCCCAAGTTGAGTTGGGTCATCGTCTGGGAGAAGCGTAGAAAGCAGGTAGTGAATGTGGGTGACACACTGCACGGAGCTCTCCTCTGTCCTTCGGTCGTGCCTGTCCTAGTTCCCCCTTTAAAATAGCAGCTGCTCCTCAGGAACAGGATTTTAGCAATAAAGGGGCTTCCACTTAGGTGTTTTTATTATTAAGCAAATTGAGAACTAGACTTGGGAAAGAATCACAGATGAGCATCATTGAAACACTGCCTAAGGGGGAAAAAATGAAGCTTGTTATTATTAAACCATATAGATGGCATCTTTATTCTCAAAGTGCTTTTCAAAATTGTTTTAAAATACTGATTCTTATCTGTAATCTCATTACAAGTCAATGAAAATTCATGCCTCTGTTGCACCTTGCATTGCAAGATTTCTAAGCACTTAGAGAGCCATAAATTCCAATCACGAACATCTCACATCCTGAAATTCTCTAAAGGAAACTTTTCTGGTTCTTTGAGTATATTGAGCCTAATTCTCCCACCACCGGGCCTTGGCCTCATTCAAAGCAAACTGCTGAAAACTCATGGACTGGCTATGTTATTCGTATTTCCCAAGTACATTAAAATAAATTCAAAATTAAGAAAAGTAATATCTGTGCTTATATCACCCAAAATCATCATTTATAACATCAATCTTTTAGAAAACCTGACTTAAAATAAAGCTTTTAGAACTCTAATTTGCCATAATTTCCTGATTCTTAACAATAATGTTACCTTCATTATATTACTGAAGTAGCAAAAGAGTAATAGGGAAATAGGTTAACTTTATTTTATTAATGCAAATATTGAGAAGAGCAAAATCACATGTTGTTTAACACATGTCAGACATTCCCGTTATGACTCTATGAGGTAATTACTATTAGCTCCACTGTACAGATAAGGAAACTGAGGCACAGGGAAGCTGAGTGGCCCAAGGTTACGGAATGAGTCAGAAGCAGAGGACTCTGGACTTTCTGCTATCTGCCATGGTGAAAAGGTATCCCATGAGGAAGGCAGAGTCCTAAAAGTCCACACAGATTTGTGACCTGTCCCTGCGGCTCTCCTCAGGTCACATCAACCATAAAGACAGAAGATTCAGGGCCATCTTTAATCAGGGGCCCTGATTATCCCTGAGACCACTGGGAGGCTCTGGGAGAAAGTTCCGTACTGGAGATAAAGTCTGCTCCTGAATTGAGGGGGAGGATTCTCTACCTAATTTCAAGAATAGTCCTTTCCTTCTCTAAATGGGCCCCTGCTGAGATGCACAGGGCTGCCCAAGCCCTACCTGGATGCTGCCTCTCACAAGCTTAGGAGGAGGAGAGAAAGGGAAAGGAGTGGTCAAGGGCAATTCTGAAAAGGGTCAAACCAGATTTAAGTCATCAACATGTAGGAGGCTCTTTCATTTTATCCTCCTGGTAATCCCATGAGGCAGGTGTTATCATCTTTATTTGACACATAAAGAAACTGAGGTTCAGAGTAGTTAAGCCATTTGACCAAGTTCAACTCTATCGGCAAATAAGACAGCCAAAAAGCAGAACCTCAGATCTATGCGAACGAGTCCAGTGTTCTAAAAGAGTAGGAGGGAAAAACAGGCACCTAAATATTCTGGACTTCAACCATCAGTGAAAAATCAAAACCAATATTGAGCCTATGGCTTGGAGTATTTTCCCAGGACTGTTTATTTTTAAATCTGCAATTCTGTTAAGTGGCCTCCATCTGTATTTGGAGAGAAGCAGAGAAAAACAGTTGGCATTAAATGTTGGGGCTAGGAATTATGGCATTAAGGGACATGGGACTCTGATTCTAGAGTTTCTCAGGGAACCTGTCCCCTCACCATCCAGGTTCCCAGGTTTTTAAACTGTCATTGCCCACAAAACCAGAGCAGAAGCCAAACTCAGGCACCAAATCACAAATGGCAAAGCTGAAAACATCAGAGTGCATCTCCCTCAACTTGCACCCAGCCCAGCAATGTGAAAGGGGAAATCAGAGGTTCATAAACTCAAAGACAAAGTCTGTGTAACAAAGACTACAACCCTCTCTGGCTTTAGTCCAGGATTCTCTACTTTCAGGTTATAGTGTAAAGATTATACATATAGTTAAGGGCTCTGTGGTCAGATGAACCAGGGCTCAAGTTGTGATGCTAATTTGTGACCTTCAGCAAGTTATTTAAACTTGTGTATGCATCGGTTTCTTCATTAGCAGACTGTGAATAGTATCAGTGTCTGCCTAATAGAGTTACGATGCACAGAAGCTAGAGTTATCATGCATACAAACACTTAGCACAAAATCTGACCCAAAGATGTGCTCAATAAATGTTAGCAGTTTATTATGATGCTTATGAAGGTACATTATAAACTTTAAAGTGCCATTTGGATGATATTTATTACTACAGCCTAATATTGCTAACACGGTAACATACCATCCTATATAAATCTATTCTTCCTTATACATCATAATAGCATTTAGGCAGTAACAAAATAATCTATAAAGCCATCTTGTTTCTCATTTTTTAATATAATGCAAACCGCACACATAATCATTTCTAATATTCCTACATATCTCTGCCCAGACCTAGATAGTAAATGTGTCCTTACACAAAGCTGCAGATTAGTCAATATGACAAATGGCCGTCTCTGACAACAGTATTTATTCAAAACAAAATTGAAAGATGTGGTGTAATAAAAATATATATTTGATCTTTGTCCCAGAGTTCCTGGCAGAGAGCTCCTGAAACCCTTGGAATTTCCTGAGTGGTAGGAGTATCTTTTGTTATTTATGATGAGCCCCTGCAGATCATACCTGCGTTTATGCTAATGAAGTGACTCAGGGCAAGGCCGCTAGACAGCTTCAGGATGGCGGCTGGTCACCAGAAAGTCCAAACATGTTTGGGAAGTGGGAACTCTCAGCCCTCCCCTCCAGTCTCTGGGGAAGGGGATGAACTGAAGATTGAGTTCAGTCGCATGGCCAGTGGTGTCGTAAACCATGCCTATGTCATGAAACCTCAATAAAAATTCAGAACCACTAAGGCACGGGGAATTTCCAGGCGGTGACCGCGTCGATGTACTGGGAGGGTGAACACGTGAAGGCGCCACGCCTCCCCTCATGCCCACATCTTGCCCATCACATCTCTTCCATTTGACTTTCTCTGAGTTACAGCCTTTACACTAAAACTGTTACCACAATTATAGCTCTTTCCTGAGTTCTGCGAGTTGTTCTAGAAAATTATTAAACCTGACAGAGTAAATTCAAGGCAACTTCCTAATTTGTATTAATGGGTGGCTTGGGACACCTGGGCCTTGGGGCTGGCATTGAGGTAGGGGCAGTCTTGTGGGACCGAACCCTCCAACCTGTGTGGTCTGCGCTAACTCTGGATAGTTAGTTGGAGTTAGAATTGAATTGAACTGTAAGACCTCAGTTGCTGTCAGAGAACTGCTGTTGGAATGACTCCAAAGGGAACTGCTTTGGTTTTGAACCTTTCTTCATGTGTTGGTATCTGAACTGGCAATGAACTCTCTAGTTCTATGTCCTCTTGTGATTTTTATATTCTCCAACTGGAACAAAAGGAGAGGCTGTCTGCTACCTGTATCCTCAGGCTGTCTCTTAGGTGATGGAAACCCAAGGCAGTCACTGGATATGATAACCTAAAGCAGAATTTTAAAAGCAATCTTGATAATCTACTAGGCGCTTTACGTATTTGAGTCGTCCCTGGCAAATCCTTCCAGTTATAAATTGAGAAAGATGTGTTTGCTTCCAAGGTGTTGACAGGGAGCGGTTCAGCTGAAGATCCAGGTAGTTCTAAGGCAGCATGGGCGGGGAGACAGGATCTCTGAGTTCTAGGCCTGGTTCTGCCTCTCAGAGTTTAAATGGCCTTACCAAGGGGGCACAGCCAAGGAGTCTCCACTTCCTCATCATACAGTGAAGAATTTGCGTGGATTTTGAAAGTGTCCTAGGAGCCACCTGTGTCAAACTCACCTGACATGCTTGGGAAGGCAGTTTATGTTGCCCCAGATCTGATGGCTCACAATATCTGGGCTTGGGACCCCAGAATCTGCATTACTGGCAAGCACCTCAGGCAATTCTGCTGCCCAGTAAAAACTAGCAACTGCAAGACTCGACTCTTCTCATTCTATTAAAACATTTCATAGCATCTATTCTATCGCCTCACTGTCTAAATGTGAAATAGGTTACATTTGGTGAGGGAACCAAAAAGGCAGGCATCACACACTCTGGTATTAATGTCTTGCTAAATATGGCTGGTTAGATAAAAATCAGCTCTTCTACAATGCACCATTCTCAATGATTCTGACGGCCCCCCGAAAACCTCCTTGTACGACTTCATCTTTGATAATGTCTTTCGTGTGAGTTTTTCACATCGTGGCATTACCTTTCCATTTAATTGGCCCACACAGTCTCAGTCTCAGAAGTAAATCTCTCTCCCAAATTATATACCAGGCCAGTTACAATCTTCTTGACTGATGCAGCAATCTCAGGCAATGACCAAATACTCTCAACAGAGTTAATACTATGATGCATTATTTTAACCATCATGGAAATGCTCCTGGGGGGAACACAGGAAGTGAAGTGATTCTGACACAGTTGAAAATGAGTGGCAGGTGGATCTTTTGCTATTTATAATGATCCCCTTTAGATCATACCTGAACCCCTCAAATCTATTTCCTTCAAAGGACCTCAGCTGTTGCAAAGTTTCAGATTCTTGCCTCATCTTTTTTCTCCCTCTTTCTCTTCTCTCTCCCCTTTCAGGTAGTATTTGAGTTGTTATCAGAAGCACCTAGCTGAGGTCATTGGCTCCATTATTTTCATTTTAAAGCACCTGCCTCCAACACAGACCTCTTCACATTTTAAACAATATTTACACTTTCGCCACCTTCGCAAATTGGTATGTTGGGAAAACACAGGATTACTTAGACCATCTGCTGGGTCTACATCCCCACTTCCTTCATTTAGTGCCTACTAAACTGACGCTTCAATGTTCAGACCTAAGCCATTCATCATACATAAGGTAATTTGAGGTCACTGCAATGTGGCTGGAAAAACTCAGGCTGACCAGAAAGACTATAATGAATAACTTAACATCAGGGTGGTCTGGGTGGTGAAGTCCTCTTATTTTCATTCTTACAAAAGATTTCAAAGAACCCAAGTGTCCTCAAGCTATTTCTTTTTTTTAAATATTATCTTTCTCCATGCTAGTCACATAGAACAGACTCTCTGAACGTGGCTCCTGAGCCTTAGAGGAGATGGGTAGGGTAAAGGCACTCATAACTGTGAGAAAAGGATCAAAGCTATAGACAATCTTCTTCCTCCACTGTATAAAAGACATATAAACGCTAGGCTAGAACTTTCCTACATATGCTCTCAACCAGAGCTCTCCAACTCTGGGCCATCAGCCAGGCTGGCCTGGGAGTTGCTTGTTACTGGCATGCAGTAAGTACTGAAATTTAGAAAAAACATTCAGAGACTTTACAGAGACTTGAAAGAACAATGTTATGCCTAGTCAGAAAAAACAAGGAACTTGTATTTTGTGTATTTTTTAAGTTTTTCTTTTAATTTATTGTATTATAAAAGTGTTTGCATATAATGGATTAGCAAGTTTAAAAACAAAAAAGGACCCTTTACAATTTGAGAAGCACTACTCCCCACGACACCTTGCACTCACCTCTCATGAGAAGTCTCAAAGATCCTGGACCTCTAAACCACGATGTGCTGATCCATGCAAACTCTAATGACCTATATGCCTTAATAGATGCATTGCAGGGAGATGGGAGGTGACCTCGAGTCATTTGTGCCAAAATTTGGTTGAGAGCCAGAAGTCAGAATCTCCAGGATGAAAGAAATTGTCAAATAGCAGAAAACACAGGGCAGAGGTAGATCTCACTGTTATGGAGCCCAGGTGTGATCCTCAGTTCTCTGAGCTCAGCAAGCCCCGGGAACCATAACCCAGGTAACTAGCACTGCTGGGGGATACACTGGGCCCTTTTGGGAAATGTCATAAAACACTCTCAAAGGTGGTATGAGTGTGGGGGGGTGTAGGCTGCAGAGACTGTGGGTGCATCAGTGAGCACTTCAGCATGCCCTGTCCACAGCTTCCCTAGAGAAACAGTGATCACCTGGGGGAGCCGGTGTCCTGAGCGTGGAAGACTCCTGACAATACACACTACATTGCGTCCAGCTCAGGAACCTCATTCTCATGGACTTTCTGAAATGAGGCCATGGGCTTCTCTCTAGTCCCTTGCTCAAGGCCATAATCCCCTAGGGGCAGGGGCTACAGAGGGGAGGGTAGTGGCTTCCAGCAGGTTGGGCATTCACATGCCAAGAGGGAACTGCTATTGCCTACTCCTAGAACCTTTGTAAATCCAAAATACACCTCTGTTGGCCAGGTGCAGTGGCTCATGCCTGTAACCCTACCATTCTGGAAAGCCAAGGCAGGGGGATCACCAGGGGTCAGGAGTTCAAGACCAGCAAAAGTGAGATCCATGTTTACAAAAAAAAAAAGAAAAAGAAAGAAAGAATAATTAGCCAGGCATGGCAGTGTGCACCTCTAGCACCTACTCGGGAGGCTGAGACAGTAGGATTGCTTGAGCCCAGGAGTTTGAGGTTGCTGTGAGCTAGGATGACGCCACCGCGCTCTAGCCTGGGCAACAGAGTCTCTAAATAAATAAATAAAAATACAGCTCTGTTAATGACGGCTGAATACCATATCCTTTAAGTTCGGGAGAACCCTTGATTCCACTGCTCTAGAGACAACGTGCAGACGTTCAAACAAGCCACACACGGAGAAACAGGAGAAGAACGCACATGCGCGCACACACACACTTTCCATCGCTAATTCCCCGTGTGACCCGAGGCAAGGGGCACGTCTTCTTTCGGGGCCTGCAGACCTCACCGGAGGCCACACAGCTACCTGTGAGACTCCCCAGTGACAACTCAGTTCTTCTAACCTCAGGCATCACACCCTTTCCACTTCTCTATTTCAAAGGTAAACAAATTCTGCACTTACTGACTCCCATTGAAGGCTGAGACACTTTTAATTATTTACGCCTTGCAAATGCATTTCATGTCTTAGATCCTGTGAGAAACCCAATGAAATGTCATCTTCAGAACGGCATTTTCTTAGAATATTAGAACTTCGTTTTGCAGTTGAAGTTTGTGCCCGCATAAATGGACCAAATGGTTAATAATAATTATAGATCCATGAAAACAAACCCAGAGAGTGCTAAAAGGAAAACAATTCATCCTACAAAGCTACTCACTGAAAGCTGGAACTGTAAAAGTGGTTTCAAGTACAGAAAGGTCTATGGCTGACACAGAGGGAAGGGTCGACACTACCGTGAATCAGTGCCTTGGCCCAGGAAAGCGAAATTCTTGTATCGTTTCCAGAATGATGCATCTCGAGATCACTGTTGGGTGGGGATTACGTTAGCACAACACAGCTAACACAATAAAATATCTAAGGCCTGCGCATCCGCGGCTTCTTCCCTATTCTTCCCTTCTCTAAGAAAAAATTAGCTTTCGATTTCTAGGCCTGACCCTCCTGTTTCCATGCACCACAAAATTGTTTCTGAAAGTTTTTGCCCTTAGTGATTACTAGGGTGACCCACAGCGGGAGGAACTGCAATGGTCCGAGGACCTGCGAGACCGATGTTGGAGAAGGAAAGAACCGCTGAGTTGGGATAAGGAAGGGAGAGGCCACGGTGAGGAGGAGGAGGAAAGGCCAGGGCCCAAGCAGGCTGAAGATGTAGAGTGTGGAAAGGGGCTGGCCTGGCGGCATGTATGGAACTGGGGAGGTGGCATCTGGCATGAGAGATGGAAAAACGTAGTGTCATTATGAAGTTCTATTGTGATTATGACCTGAAACTTGGAAATCTGCTTGGATCATTACCCAACACTTGGAAATAAGGTGAGGCACAAGGGGAGGTGGCATGTTTAATCAACGCCACAATGAAGCCCTGCCCGAAGGGTCCACTCAAAGATTTATTTCATTCTCTAGAAGCCTGAACCTGTGTTTGACGTTGCTATTTAGTATTTGATAGGAGCCCAGACACTGTGAAGTTACATGTTATAGAATTGTGCCCAATAGAAAAGAAATCCCCAAACATTAAGGTTTTAACGTTTCATTGCCCTCTGAAACATTAACCAGTTTTGTATCTAACCAAGCAAACTTACGCACATTTTTTTGCATTCCTGTAGGTTCCCAATTCTTCAGATGCTCTTGCAACCAGTGTTACCATCTCATTCGTCCCCTTATTAATGAATTAAGTAAAATTGATATATGTTTATATTATATTTGCATCCGGGTCATGTTTTCAATTTCTTGAAAATATACTTTGACAGAATTAAGGATGCATAATTCCATCATTATCCATATCCTTTGCTTTTGTATTAAATTCTCAAATTTCAATTATTTTTTTCACCTGCTAAACTACTTTTTTTGAATAGACTATTCTGTGCCTGGCTTAAAAAGGAAAATAGGTCACTCTGGATGTACATGCATTCTAAGTCTTTTATATATTTTTTCTGAGTGGCAGCTGCCTATTGGGAATGCCCACAGACCTAGAGCATTGTGGTCCTGGCTTTGCCTAACATTCTAGGCCAGGGACCTTTCCTCAGTTTCCCCATCTGTGTCATGAGAGTGCAACTTCCAGGGTATTTTTCCTGGTTCTGACAATCCTGGATTCCATCTGTCTTAGAATGTTTTCTCTGTCCTAAAGGCTGTTGTCTG
The DNA here is from genome assembly GCA_963575035.1 of Avahi laniger. Lineage (NCBI taxonomy): Eukaryota > Metazoa > Chordata > Mammalia > Primates > Indriidae > Avahi > Avahi laniger. Next base: position 18,366 of record CAUYSK010102309.1, read on the forward strand.
ATCCTCCTGTCTAGGTAGTAAAAATGTTCTAAAGCTCCCCCAGCTTCCTCTCTTGGTTCCACAAAGAAGAAAGAAAAAACACCCTTGTAGGTTGAGCTGAGCCACTCTAGACCAACCAGAAGAGGCAGAGACATGATCCGACCAGAGAAGAAATTCATCAGACTAGAGTGAAGCCCAGCAGAGAAAACCTTAGTGAACACATAGAAAAGCAAAGCAAGGTAGCCAAAAGTTCTCCCGACTCCACCGGTATGCAAATCCCTTAGCAGCTTACAGATGATTTCATATTCGTATTTGGAGGAGGGATGAAAAATCATTTCCACTGCACTGCCATCGCTGATAAATATCGTATTTAGGCACCAGTATCAGTGTAAACACATGTGGATCTGTACTCATTTTCTAGTCATTTGAAGTGTTTATATCTGTTGAATATGTATTATTAAATTAATGCTGATTGGAGTTGGGAGGCAATTTAAATTGAAATGTATTTCACTGTGCTGTAGGTGAAGCTGAGTGTGGGAAGCAAATTATCTGGCAAATTGAACTTGCTGCACTCCAAATATCCATTCCTGGTGAATACTTGATTTCCTGATTATCTGCTTGGTTTCCTTCCCAGCGCTGACAGTCTTCTTCCAGAGCTGCCATCTGGGGAGAGAAACCAGTGTGCGGGATGGGAGAGGACATGGGGCACGTGCCGGGGACAGGGCTCCAGGGCTGCCTGGCTGGCCCAGGAGCACTCCTTGTGGTGCTTTCATAAACAAACAAACCATGGACAGAGTGGTGTATAAGCCAACCACCTGTGGGTTCCCTTCATAAAGCCAGAGTTGATTTAATTAAATTAAGTCAAGGCAACATAAAGTACATTCAATTAAGAAGGAACATAGATTCGAATTAATTTGATGAAGAGAAGGGGTGAGGCAGCTCAGAGGCACCAGTGCTCAAATAATCGGTCCTGATACAGCTTGAATAGGGAGAAGCTGGTAGATTTTGTCCTATAGGACATGTTGCTACAAACTGTTGGAGTTTCTAGAAATGGCCCCTTAAACGTTCCTGTGCCCTAGTTTTCCCCGTGTCTTCTCTCATCACAGGAGGGCGTGTCAGCCACATAATGCTTCACAAAGGACAGTCTCCAGCTCCATCCCTGACACCTCCCATGGGGACCGTGGACGCTACCCAGGATGGCGACAGGATGGAACATGAAAGATGACTCTCTACGAGACCCAGGGTCAAGAGTGCCCAATCCCTAGTCAAGTGTCACAGTGAGAAAAGCTCTCTGCACTGAAGACCAGATCTGAGAGATATAATCGTCAACGCAATGGCCATTTTGCACCACGGTGAAAAGAGTTCTCCACTTTGAGGGCCCTACCCCATAAATGTGGTTCCTGTCATAGGAGGATCAGATTTGAGAGAGTCCCACCACTGATCACGTTCCACCACAACCATGGTGGGAAATGGCCATTGTAAAAACATCTTGAGGCTTCCATGGAGTTTGCTGCATTTTTCCCCCTCCGCCAGTGTGGTGGTTGGATGGGCTCAGCCCAGCAGGAACTATAGAGACATGGCCATTTCAAGCAAGTCCTGCCCAATTACCTACTTGCTTAATTAAAATACAGAACTTTCTACTTTCTGAAATGAAATATCTGCTTAGGTTTCTGAAGGCAGATTTTAGATTTTGCCTAATTTGGCTCTATGGTCTGACCATACATTGGGAAGAAGCATTAATAGAATGAATCCCATTTCTATAAAGACCAGCTTTGGCTACACTAATGAAGCACAAGTTGCAATGATATGAATGCCTACACTGTGGCAGGTGCTCTTCTAAATGTTTTATACAAATTACTCCCATGTAATCCTCACAGCTCTCTGAGGAATCCCGTCTTCATCTCTCTGTTTTACAGTTGAGGAAACTGAAGCAAAGATAGGTAAATTAACTCATCCAAGGTTGCATGGCTGGCATTTTAGCCAAGAGGCTAACTGCTATGTCAGACAACCCTAAGGTCTCAGCGGACTGACATACTAAACAAATAGTTCTCTCTCCAATAAAGTCGAGTTCAAATATTCCAAGTCAAGCAAGCCCCATCCCTGTTGGGTAACTTTTTAAGACAATGACTCAGGGATGCAACTTTGGGCCAGTTTATGAAGCTAAAGGCTTCAACATACGGCCTGTGAGAGCACCAAAGCTTAGCATGGAGTGTGCAGAAAGCAAATTCAATGTTTAGACTTCCCAGGCCATGATGCCACATGCACGACTGCCTTCCACATTTCACCGCCCAGCACAAATCACATGGCTCCACTCAGATGCAAAGGAGCTGAAAAACATGATGCCTGGCTGGGCAGCCACTTCTCAGTCACAATCACCATTCTCTGGTGACCAGCCACCCTCTCTGCTGCAGCCAGAACACGGTGGAGTGGAGACTGGGAAGGAAGCTCTGTAAAGCCCCTGCTGGATCAACTTCTGTCAAACTTTGTTTTGAGGATTAGCTTTAAGATACAAAAGTGTATTTCAAAAATAAAACTTCTCAGGAAAAATATTGTGCATTAATGGGACCAGGTAAATCATGTAAATACGTAAAGCCAGCATGATGAAAGAAAAGTGATGCTCACACTATGGCAACTGTCGTTCAGGCTCAGGGTCAGAGAGAGCAAGCAGGCTGGGCAGCGGGGTGCTGGAGAACGAACTCCCTTCTAGGGGGAAGTGCAGATTCCATACGGCTGATATTTTCTTTCTTTCTTTTTTCTTTGGAGAAAGAGAAAGCAGTTAGAAATGTGAAGTTTTGTGACAAAACTCCAGATTTTCAAATGTTAAGTTAACCAAAGGCAACTAATCCAAGAGCTAGTTCTGGCAAGCATTCTATTTCCAGAAGAAATAGCATTTGAAAAAGATGATTTCATAGAAAGGGGCCTAAAAGATAGGAATTGGTGTCCTCAAGCATCAGGTGAGGAGTCTTCCAGCTAACAAGCAATGGCCTGCTCAGAGATACCTGCCGATGGCTGAGCACAGCACCTCCTCCGAACCTTCCCTGGCTCTGTCCAGATGCCCCTAACCTCCTCCAGACACTCCTTTTAAAATCCGCCTTGTTTCCATTAACCCTGATGGTTAGTCAGGTTTTTCTTCTTAACATTCTTCCTTCTTTTTTCCTCTCCCTCTTCTCTGTCCACTGGAGATTTATTCCACTCTTTCTGGTCTCAAATGTCACTCTAATGATGACTTGTAAAAGTTCGTCTTTCCTCTCCTCTCCACTAAGCTCTGGGACTACCTTTCCAGGAAATGTCGTCTAAATCAAATTCTTCACCCTGCCCCTCACCAATATGAGCTTCACATCTCGATTTCCTTCTGTCTGCCACTTACACATGTGCTTCTCAAACTACTGTGGAGGGGGGACTTTTTTTTTTTTTAAATTACCATTCTTTCTTGGACTAATACTGTCGGGAGCTACTACTTCACATTTATGCTTTGTCTGAGCTTTCTGAGAACTAGCAAACTTAAATAAAGGATGATTTAATGGCAAATATGCATTGGAACCTGGAGATAGCATATTGCTCTGGAGAGATTTGGAGATTTATCTCTCCCCGGAACCACTGGCTGACATTCCAGGATAGGGAAGTGATAGACCTGATTTCCCTCATCTCCCTAGAGAATATTTGTTTATATTCCAGAGTAAAGATTTCTCTCTCTCTGGAGGGGAGGATGGGCCAATGTTCCAGCCACTCTATATAAGCTCCAAGTCTCATAATTTTAAGGTTCTTCTCCTGCTCTCATTGTGCTGCCCAAAAAGCGTTGGGTCTCAGGGAACTGCTACTAGGAGACACTGTGAGCAATAAATAATCTGTTCTCTGATCCAGAGAGCTCGTGTTTCCTATCAAAAGATCATGTGTACAAATGTGACATATATACGTGTGAAATGCCAGCAAAATAAATTGCCTAAAACATAAAATACAAAAGCATAAAACATGGAAGCCAAAATTTTACTATTATATTCAACAGACAAGTCACTCTATCAACTTGCCATAAATATTTCTAACGCTCACTCCAGTTTCTGTGCTCATTGTGTCATGGATTCCTGTAAACAGTTTATGGACCTACATTGATCTATGGACCTTCCTTTGAGCGGCACTGACTTTTACCACCAGCTGGTTCCAGTTAAAACTTCAGCATTTACCTATTTACAATTCCTTAATGGAGATATATGGGAAGACTTGGAATAATGCCCAGCACATACGTCAGGGCTCAATGAGTGTTAACAACTATTGTTGTCCAGTTCCACCTGCTCCTTCACCCTTTCTTCATAATGAACTCTCAAGTCTCATTAAATTCATCATTTAATCTATTTTCAGTACTTGTCCCTCCCTCTCCATTGCCACAGTCATGAGTTCAGTTTAGACAGAACCTTATTACCACGCAGCTACGGTATTTCAATAGATTCTAATGAGAAGCAATGGCAGCTCCACAAGTCGCAGCTTGAGTAACTGGTTGAATGGTCACTGTACTATCAAAAATAAGAAATACATGTAGGGAGCCTATTGGGAAATAAGTTTATTTGGGGGAACTCTGAGTTAAAGCAGGACATGGCTGGGGGCCCACTATATGACTGACTACCTGTGCCCCGTGGGACCATGTCCACAAAGACCAAGTTATCATGTGCCCCATTTCTGTAAACGCCAGATTCCTTCATTCATAAGGGAAGATCTAGGAAAAGAGGAAATAAAGGAACATTTGGTGACTTCTTTCATGCCCATGTGGACAGCCTGTGACTGGGAGCAGCACAGTAAGGTAAGCAAGGAAAGAGAGTGAGAGAACACACCCCATCAAGGGTGGGCCAGATGAGGTTGCCCACCCCCCTTTGCAAGGACAGTGATGTCTGCCCACTGTGTGTGCCCACAATGTTATAATAAATACATACTTCTGTCTGACTCACATTGTGCAATTCCTGGAGTCATTTCCAGTGACTTCGCAGAAATCATTCTACAGAGGACTGTGGTAGTAGAAGCTTCTGGTGGTGGAACTTCCAAGCCAAGGTGCTCGGAGCCACGTGGTACTCCTGATCTACAGAAAAGAGTTAAAAACCTGAGCCACAGAACAACTTGCCTCTAGGTCCCTGGGGTTAGGGAGTGGTTAGCTGAAAGTTTTGCAAGCCCGTTACAGGTACCAGAAGGACACTTGAGTGCAGAAGTGTATTACAGGCATCTAGAAATTCAGCCCAGTAGCAAAACAGGAAAATTTAGGGACTAGGTGAGTGGCGAGACTGACAATTCAAATATAAGACAGGACAATTTCAAGATTGTAGTAATAAGAGAAACAAAGTGATTACTTGTTAATGCAAAGGTACATTGTCAATGACCTGACTTATTGTTAATGGTTACCACAGTTGTATTTTTTTTTCTTTAAAATGCCTTTTCTCAAAACAAGATAAATGCTATTCCAAAAGGCTTTTAATACATACAGATGAAACTAACTTTAAAAGTTTGCAACCTCTGTATTTCTTCAATTTTTTAATTCATCAGGCTCTTATACAGCATCAATAGCATAAAGATTACAAAAATAAATTTTCAAGTTTTACTAAACAAATATGAAAGAAAAGGATTTTCTGTCCTGTGAACCCCCCACTTTTAACATAAGGCCCTAGAAGTTATGCATCAAAAGCAAATTTAGCCAGAAAAAAGCTTGTTTTCTGCATGCAAATGCTGCAGATGGATCTAGATGTTCAGACCCAGCATCTTCCCATGATGGAGCTCGGGCCACAGTGCCGAAGGCCCCGTGTGGTGTGACTGACTATGTTAGAGCTGGAGTTTGGAAAGGAGACCACGAGGCAGAAACTGAGAAAGGAAATGAGACCAGGGACAGAGTGTTCCCCTGGAGGATCACTCATGGAAGACCTATGGTACTAAAGGCAACCCTCTTTCACACTTGGTAAACGCTAAGGGATGTTTCATATGGCACAAGTATGCTCAGGTGGGCCAGCAAGAAGACTAGTTCTTTCCAGTAGAGCACTGTCATTGCACCCTCTTTCACAGGCTGTGAAGCCTCCACCTCTGACAATAGTGAGCTCGGGACAAAAGGATACGTAGGGATCCCACATGCCATATGCCCAAATATTTGGAAGCTACAAATCAAGCCAACAAGCTGTTAAGTAATACAGTTGTATTATTTATATGCAGTATTTTGCTATCCTTTATAACAGTAAGTCAAAGTCTCAAGCATAGGATTAAGCAACACCAATGAGAAGCCAATTATCCATGTAATTCAACTCAAAAGGTGACTGTTAATTACAGATACTTGGATAATGCTAAGGAAGGCATTCAGTTACTTGAATTAGTCATGTTATCATTTCAAAATTCTACCTTATATTAGAGAGAGGTGGAATTAAGAGCTAAGGTGGAGAAAAGAATAAGAAGTGACATCAGAATCCTTACCTGTACCATGTTGGGATAAGGCTGTCATTGAGAGAAAGTGAAACCTCTGGAGGTTGTTCCATTAACAACTTCAAACACAACTGAGAGCTAAAATATAAAGGTAGAAACAGGATAGAAGGTAAACTACTGTGGCATCCACTGAGTCCCTAATCATGTAGCATTGTGAGATAAGAGCCCTGCTTAGTAGCCAGTCTCCTTGATAGTCAAGTTCAAAGCCAAGCTAGCCAAGTCAGCACCTTGGTCACTGCTCTTAGACCTCTACATGACTATTAGGACATTATTGTCCAATGTAGAATAGAACTTGGAGCCAATCCAATGAATCAAATCTCCTCCATTTCTCGAACAAAAATTTTGGCAGCCTGAACCTAATGTTGAAACCCCCTTAGAGTTTTTTTTTTTTTTTTTTGGCTTACTAAGATTAAAGATAGACTACAGTTCAACCAGACCAAGTCTCACTGCTAGAAAGCAACTGGAACAACTCTGCCTACTCTTCCCTGCCTCACTCTGGTCCTTCTGTCTGCATGGATGGTCAACACCCTCTACTTCCCCCACCCCGCCCACTCATATTCACAGGTCTGGAGACTAGAATGTGAACATTTTCGATGGGCCATCATTCTTTCTATCACAGAGTAAGAAAGAAGGGAGAAGACAAGGGAGGGAAGGAAAAAAGGAATCATTCTTTTCTCCTAGTTCCTCACTTCTTTTATACTAGGCTACTACTGAAAACCTGATTGCCTGAAAAGGACTTTCCATTGCAACACTATCTACTCCTGCATCTCTTGGTCACACTTGTCAACTACATTTTTTTGAATTCAAATTAAAGTTAACAAAACACGATGACCAGTCCAAATTTTTATTTGTTCTTTGTGAACTAAACATACCATCTTTAATTGTTAAAGTTGTAAAGAACTATTTAATTTTGTATATTTCATGCCCAAAGGAGTAATTATTATTCATTCTAAGAAAAGACAAAAATTATAATATTAGTCTTCGGGAAATTGACCAAAATGGCAATAACTGGCAAGTATTCCATGTTTCTAAAGATTGGTGGCATCTACTTGCTTTAATGGAGTCAATCAGCTCAATTCTTTTAGACAGTCTTTCAACACAGTTAATATTTTCTCAACTAAGTCAAAACAGCTAATTCATAAACTATTCAAATCATTACCAGTCTAAGAAATACCAAATAATTATTTTTATTGCTTTTCCCCTCCTTCATGAGTTCTTGTGGCTGCTTTCACATTATGTAAAACAAGCAATCAAAAGCAAAATTTTAGCAGGTCCCATAAACAAAATTGATTTAAAATGGCCACCAATTCTTCAGAAAATGAGACTTTATAACAATATCCAGCATAAGCATGCAATAAGGGTTAGCTATTATTATAATCATCCGTGTGATTTTTATCTTGAAGGCTGCCAACTTATACCTAATTAACAGCTAATTTGCTAAATAGATGGTTAGACTTCTTTTAAGGTTAAAATTATTCTTGATAACATCTTTTTATGAAGCCAACATCCTCCCCAAAGCCTCATGCTGGCTTTCAATTTAGGATGTATTCTACATTCGGAAAACCCAATAAAACTCTCTCCTGCCTCTCCAGACCCCGGCCCTCCATAGTTGATGGAGTATTTCATTATGTTGCCTGTAGTTCTTGACAAGAGGTGGGAGAAAGAAAAGGAGGAAGACACTTTAGGAAATAATTGAAATAAGAAATGTCACCTTGTGTTTAGCATCAGTGAGCTTATATTCAGCCTTGACTGGAAAGCAGACAGTGGAAGTAAAATGGCACTTGCAAAAAATACCAATCCTGTGCATGAACAAATCCATCTTTCATTAGTATTTGATATTTTTGTTCCTGTATTGATTGCCATGACATGGCTGTCACCCAACTGAGGCCCACAACTTCTATTGCAGGCAATTTCCTTACAGAATTACTTTTCTGAAAGGGCTGAACATTATAGCAGCCTTGTCACACTACACACATGTCAACAGCATTTGGTAGTGATTGTTCAATAATTAGTTTACTAGGTTGGACTGTTGGTACAATGTGAAAAGTCCCCATTTACTGTTCATGCTTCATGAGGCCAACAGCCTCAAGTGGAAGCATCATGACTGGACCACGTATAACACACATAGCAGGTTATGTGAGCTGACACACTTGATGTTAAATATGTCCCTAATAAAATGAGTTTAGAATCACAAGTTAGAGGTAAGAGGAACCATTATCCATTAATCCCTTGATCAAATGATCCCACTGATCACTTAAGTCTTTGATTTTAAAGAATTTATTGCATCCACATTTGTAAAGCACAATTAGAAAATTTCGTTAAATTTTAAATGTTAAAACAGCACATTTATATTCTATTTTTCACTGTATGAGAAGGTATCAACAGAATGAGAACTAGAATGAAAAGGACAAAAATATGCGGAAGATAGCCCTGCTTCTTCCGGTTTGTTCTACCTCACAGCAAGTCTGCATGAGATTGAAAATAAGCATACTGATTTTAAGTAGTCACTCCATGGTAGTATTTCTGATTATGTACTATCTCTCCAATAATAGCAGTTCTAAAACATGATTGCTGTTGAGTCATCCCAGATCAGGTATGTGAATGACAAAACTTCTGGATGACTCTAGCTGAAGCCTTTCCAGATGAGGCTCCAGACATTGTGGAACAGGGACCAGCCATCCCTATTATATTCTGTTCAAATCCTTGACAACCCATCATGAGCATACTTGGTTGTTTTATGCCACTAAATATTACAGTGTTTGTAATATAGAAATAATTGCAATATTAATTCCATCCCAATTTAAAGGTACAGATGAAGATTGTTTATTCTGCCTGTGTGCTACAATATCTTTCCCTTCCCTGGTGGTGCACGGAACACATCTACCACTTCAAGGAAAGATGGTGTATAGAGTGAGGGTGGGGAAAGAGATGTAAAGGAACAGAAAGACAGTTTGCATTCACTCAGAAATAGAAATACTTATGAATATTCAGAAGAATCACTTCAAGAAAGCTGAAAATACTTTGGGGTCGGGGTGGAGGGTATAGCATTTTACAATTCTACAAAATTAAGAAAGTACCCCGAAGGAATAGTATTGTCTGCTCAGAAACTCTACCTGGTTTCTTATTTTGAGCTGAAATCTGTTACCTACATCAAATTTTCAATCAGAAATTTACAGGTCCCTTTCAATACAGTTTCATATTTTCAGAGGTTATGGGTACATGAATTGCTACACAGTGTTAAATGACCCCATAAAACATTACCCATCTATTACAAAGCCATGATGGAAAGTCATGAAGACCAGTTGCCAGCTTGCCACGTTTCCTGCGCAAAGCACCTGGATCCTCAAAGATCAAAAAAGTCTCTGCAGGGGTGGAAAAATCATATTCTAATTTGGATCATGTCACTGCGCTGCTGAAAAGTCTTCAGAGACATCCCACTGCCTAATTACTACAGTGTAATTCTGTGTCTTACTGTTCTTGGCATTTCATAACCTTCCCTGACTTACTTCTCCAGTCATAGTTTTTTGTTCTATTTTATTGAATTAAAAGAATACATCAAGCATCATTTTCAGGATACCTTGGTAAACAATGACAGAAGGTCCCTGCCCTGATCGAGATGACGTTTCAGTGGGAGAAGACAGATCCTCAGTGCATAAGCTATTTCACAGTCTCGATTAGTGCCATGGAGTAAACGATAAAATGTGACGGGACGATTGGTGAGGGCGATCAGGAAAGTTCTGTGGTAATAAATGGATTTTCCAAATTCTTATTAAGAAAATTTTCAACGATTCAAGAAAACAGAATATTTTGCCGTATACATTTCTAGTATATCTGTATTAAATATTTTAGAGTAACTTACAGGTATCTTTCAATTTCTCAAATAATTCTGCAATCCTAGAAAAAAACAAGGGCATTTCCCTACATAACCACAGTACCGTGAACACAGCAGACACAACTGATAATTTCTCAACAGCAAATTCCCACACCGTATTCAACCCAGTTTTTCCCAAAGGGGATTTTATAACTGTTTGGTCCAAAGATTCAGATAAGATTCAGTCTTCACAATACATCATCACTCTCCTCCTCGTCTTCTTTTCCCCATGATATTGACTAGTTAAAGACACTGGCATAGCTCTGGATTTTCCTAACAGTTTCTCATGGTACCATTTAACCTGTTCTCTTTTCTGTATATTTAATATCACGTAAACTAGCCGTTAGGTGTGGTGGCTTGATTGAGTTCAAGTTAAACGTTTTTGGAAGGAGGACTTGATGAGGCACATAACTGGCCACTCCCCTTCCCCGATTAAAACTTTTAGGTTAAAGTGGGGACAGCCTGATCCTGCCTTCAGAAAGTAACGTTTCCTGACCTGAAACCGGCAGATACTGTGCGTGGAGAGACAGTGTGGCACCACACACCCCCAATTCTTTATTCCTCTTTCATTGATGAAATGGTTTCATTGATACAACTTGACTGACTCAATCATTCCATTGGGGGTTTCAAAAGGGTAATTTTTCTAACTCTTTCATTACTTCTATGTTTATTAGCCAGCAGTCTTCTGTTAGAAACACAAGAACAAAAAACAAACAAAAAAAGCCTTTCTTATCAAATGGGGTTATTTGGTCACCCTGTCATGTGGTTTGCAGAGAAAGGACAGAATACTTACCTCTTTGCCTTTAAATCCCTAATGGATTTTTTATTGTTGCCATTATTTGCTTTTGATTTGGATTTCTCTTTTATGAGAATGACTATAGGCTGAAGAAATTTGATTTAATAATTATGCTTTAATTACTATTATTTGAATTACATAGACTGTAGGCACTACAAGCACTCTCAGACCGGCTCTGTGTCTTTTCAAATGACCATATTAGTCTTTAAATATTCTTTGCTCTCCAGTACAGCAGAACATTCCAGTCATGCCCAGGGCATTCTCTGCATCAGACCTGAAATCAGCCCTTTCTCAAAGAGCCTAAATTCTCTTAATGAGAAATGATGTTTAAAGAACAAAAACTACATGTTAGGGGTGGACCACTGGTCCTGGAAAGTTACTGCTTCCCGGCTTTGTCAATTTAGAGCTGGGAAATTAATCTTTTAAAAATTATAAGTTCATACTGAGGCTTTCAAGTCAATTTTAGCACTAAAATCTTACATAACGTTTTTATTTTATATTTGTATTTTGTTTCTCCTGCATTGGAAATCATGGTTTCTAATTACAATAATTGTTTATTTACTTTACCCTGTTATTTAAATATAGTGGTTTCTAGATAGCAAAACCAACGTTATTCCTAAAAATAAATCTACTCCATGCTGTTTAAAATTGTTATTTTTCTCTTTGGAATTTATTTCACTAAGAATGCAATCACTATTGTATCAAAAGTCACTTCAACTATTTCTCTCTTTATGGATACATATATTTATATTAATTTGTTTCACATGTTCTAGTTTGTTTTCAAGCTTAGAGATAGTAAAAAATATCCAATTAATGTGATATTAAAAATTAATTTTCGAAAGTCAAATAGAAATTATTTTATCAGTGTGTTCATTACACAGTTTGCAATTGCTTCTATTTTCTAACTCAACATTAATGAGACATAATTGGAAAATAATAAAACTCATTTGAAGTTCACTTATTTGATATGGCTTAACAAATAAACACTTCTGAAATCACCACCATGATCAAAACACAGAATAATTCCATTACCCAAGGTTACCTATGCTCCTTGCAGGTACCCTCTCTTCATTATTGTCCTTTGATCTGTTGTCAGGCTCTGCAGTTTAGTTTCTAGAAATTTATGTAATTGTATGGTACATGACTGTATACAATTTTTACATCAGCTACCTTTCACTCAGTGTATCCATATTGTTCATATATTATCTTTTAAGAGAATTATCTTTATCAATAAGCAGTATGGATATATCACAATTTTTTATCCATTTACCAGTTAATGGATAACTGGGATTTTCTAGTTTTTGATTGTTATTTTTTGATTGTTTATTTTGGGGTGTGTTTTGTTTGTTTGTTTTTAGGGATAAAACTATTGTAATTGTTTACATATAAGCTCTTTTGTTTGAATACATGTTTTCATTTCAATTGAATAAATACTGAGATGTGGGATTCTGGCGTCGTATGGTAGGTTCACCTGCAGCTGTATGACAAACGCTTCCTTTTTTCACCCAAAGTGGCTATACAATTACGCACTCCCAGCAGCAATAAGTGAAAGCTGCAGTTGCTCTACATTGTCGTCAGTTGATAGCACCAGTATTTTCTTAGATATCAAATTTAGTGTTGTGTGATTTACATACATTAAAATTCACTTTCTGTGGATCCCATTTAGACTTGACAAATACATGTTCGTAGAATCATCATCAAAATCCATATGTAGACTAATTTCTATCACCACAATAAACTCCCCCGTGCTTGTCTGTGATCAAACCCTTGCCCGGGCCCAGCTCCTGGTACTACTGACCTCTTGTGTTCATATAGTTTTTGCTTTTTCTGCATATCATATATAGATAAAATCATACAGTACATAGCCCTTTGAAATAACTTCTTTCATTTTGAATTATCAATGTGAGATTGTATTCATGTTGTCACATGCTTCAGTATTTTGTTCGTTGTTATTGCTGAGTAGTATGTCACTGTATAGGTGTGCCAGAGTGTGTTTATTCATTTACTAGAAGATGTGTATTTGCATTGTTCCCAGTTTGGGGCTATTACAGTAGAGTTACTAAAATTAAACATTTGAGTACAGATTTTCATGTGAACTTAAGTTTTTATTTCTCTTGTGAATCATGCCCGCTGATAAGTACATTTAACTTAATTATATCATCCATTTCTCAAAATGTTCATATTTTTCTATTTTTGAATATATGGAACATACTTTCTAATAGTTATTTTAACACTCTTGCCTGCTAATTCCATCATCTGCTTTGTCTGAGTCTGTTTCTGTTGAGTGACTTTTCTCTCAACAGAAACAGGGTTAAGGGTTATATTTTCAACATGGTTAAGGGTTATATTTTCCTGTAACTGAATCCCTAGCAAGTTTTGATTGGATGTTGAACACTGGATATTTTGTCAGTTGCTAGAAATAGCTTTATTTTTTAAATATTATAGAACTTTTTTCTACTATTCAGTTAAGTTACTTTAAAACAGTTTAACCTATTAAGGCTTGCCTTGAAGCTTTGTTAGGGCAGGCCCAAGACAGCTTTTAGTCTAGGGCTAATTTATCCCGACTACGGAAGTTGTAACCTTTTGAGGATGCGAACCAATGCCCCAGGTATTAGCAGGCCTTTCCAAACTGATTGTTAGGCCAGAAAATATTTCCAGCTTGTAAGGCACTCTGAACCTGCTTTATTACACTGTTTCCCAAAAGTTCCATCCCTGGCCTTGGGGTTTCCTTTCACAGACTCAAAGGCCAGCACTCAGTCACTGACTATAAGGGATGCCTCTGCAAGTTTCCTCTCTCTGTGCCCACTTGCACCTTCCCTGGTGTTCTGCCCTCACAAATTCTTGCCTCCCTGACCTCCCTGAATTCTGTCTGGTTGCTTGAAAACTGCCTACACACAGCTGGACTCGCCTCAACTTCTTCCCTTCTCTCAGGGGACACATTCCTGCACGGACTGTTGACCAATGACTGAAAACCATTGTTTTCTATATTTTGTCTGTTATTTAAAATGATGGGGGAAATCGGGTCTTCCTTACTCGACTGTCTGGATGTGGAAGTCCCCAGAATGGTTTTATGGTTCCATTTGCTAACTGTTTATTGCTAGTGGCATCTGCTTGTTTTTAATTCTAGGAATCACATTTGTCACTGACATAATTATATTTTTAAATTTACATTTTCAAAGTAAAATATATTAAAAATAAACTCAGTAACTTCATTTATGCCTTATACATTCACACCATTCCTTTGACTTTTATTTTTTTAATCATTTTATGATTAACCCTTTCAGTCTCAGTTTACAGTTTTCTGGAATGGTTTCATTGAAGAGACAACTCTGCAAAGATACCATCAAATACAAATACCCCGATGTTTTAAAGAGCATGGCTTTAAACAAAAAAAAAAAAAGAGAGAGAGAGAGAGAAAGAAAGGGAAAAAATGAAAACCCAGAATTTGGCCAGAGCATACAATGAGGAAAGGAAAGAAACCAGACATTTCAGGTTTCAGAAGTCAGAAATCTTATCAGGTGCGCTAGAATAAGAAATTACAAAAACACTTGAAACAAATAAAAATAGAAAAAAATGGGAAAGAAATAGAAGATTAAAAAAAAACACCAAATGGAAATTTTAGAACTAAAAAATAGAAAAGTCTAAATAAAGAACCCGGATATAAAACCATCCACATATAGCCATCTAATCTTTGACAAACCAGACAAAAACATACACTGGGGAAAAGAATCCTTATTCAATAAATGGTGCTGGGAAAACTGGATAGCCACATGTAGAAGACTGAACCTGGATCCACACTTCTCACCTCTCAGAAAAATCAATTCACGCTGGATCACAGATCTAAACCTAAGG
>CAUYSK010102310.1:0-29846 GCA_963575035.1 Avahi laniger
TCCATCCCTCCATCCCTGTACCCCCATACCCCATCCTCCCATCCCCCATCCCCTATCCCCCATCCCCCATCCCTCCATCCCTGTACCCCCGATACTCCATCCTCCCATCCCCCATCCCCCATCCCTCCATCCCTGTACCCCCGATACTCCATCCTCCCATCCCCCATCCCCCATCCCTCCATCCCTGTACCCCCATACCCCATCCTCCCACCCTCTATCCCCTATCCCCCCATCTCCCATCCCTCTTCCCAGGGAGCCTGAGAGGCTCTGGCGGGGCAGGGCAGACCCTGGGAAACCTGGCCCCGGGGTGAGGGTCCCCTCCACACTGTGAATGGGGTGTGGTTCGGGGCTCTGTCTCCTCTGAGTCACCTCCGTGGTGTGGCGGGGTTGACTCAGACAGAGAGTGAGAAGGAGAACTTGCTGGGTCCTCCTGGTTTCCACGGTCCTGAGCCTGGCCAGGGTGGGGCTGGGTGGGGGGGGAGGAGGGGAGAGGCCCACGCTGGGAAAGGTGTTAGAACCACACTCTGGGAGGACTGACGTGGATCTGGGGTCTCCAGGAGCAACTAAACCCCACACTCTCTGCTCGGGGCCAGCGGGGCCTGGAAGGAGCTGCTGGGCGTGGTGGAGGGAGGAGCTCGCCCCGTCCCTCCCTCCTCCCTCGCTGAACTTCAGAGTCTGCACCTTACAGCACGGGGATTCCACCCAAATCCCCTCCAGCCAGCTTCCGGCCTGAGCACCAAAGGCCAAAGGCCACTTTGCCCAAAGGCCACTGGGGGCTGGGGGGAAAGAACAGCGACCAAGAGCCTCCCCTGTCTGGGCGCTTACTGCGTGCTAGGGACCGGCAGCCTGCTCTTTGTGCCGCTCCTTCCTGGTCCCCGCAGCAGCCCTGCACAGCCCCACTCTGCAGATGGTGACACTGAGGCTGAGAGAGGCAATGACTCACCCCAGGGCACACTCTAGGCTAACTGGGGGTTGGTCCCCCAGGTCGGCTTGACCCCAAGCTACTGTGTTGCCCCCATTCTCCTGCACCCTGAGATGCTCAAAGTGGTGTCCTCTGTCCCTGAGCGGGAACCTGGGAGGCCAACCGGGGCCACTGGTCCCTGGCCCCTCTTGCTTCTTGACACAAACGGCCACCTCCCCCAGGGAGCCTGTGCTGCTGACCGTAGCCACCCGGACCTCCCGAAACCCTCCGAGCTCCCAGCCTCTCTTACAGCTCTGGGGCCGGCACTGGGTTTTCCTGACTTTGATTGTTCTTCTTTTCCTTTAACTTCTCTGCAGCAAATGTCGAAAATACAGATAATCACAGGAAAGGAAACTCATTCCTCATCTTCTTCACTAAGGTGTTAGCATTTGCGTGCATTTTGTTCCGGTATTTTTATTCTGTGCACACGCACCCACATGTGTGTTTCCATGAGCACAGGGCCGTTTGTCAACAGGCGTTTCCCCAGCATCCACCGGGGGCCGTGCTCAGTCCCTCTGTCCCCTCTCCTGCTGTGGGTGCAGGAGAAGTAGGCGCTCCGGTGGGGCTTGGTGGCCTCGTGGCTCAGAGTCGGGCTGGGGGGCAGATCTGGGTTACTGGCTGTCTGGCCCTGGGGGTGGGCCTCAACGTCCCGAGCTGTGGCTTCCTCATCTGTGGAGTGAAGATCACAGCCCTTGTCACAGGGTGGGCTTTGAGAATTAACTGGGTAAATGCACGGCAAGTGTTGGGCACAGTCACTGCGGGGTGAATGTTTTGTGGCGCTCTCTGTGGGTCCCGGGGACCTCTGTGCCGGGGGCACTTTTCTTCCTGATGCTCTCAGGGAGCAAAGCTGGACCCAGGTCACAGGAGACAGTTCAGTGATTAAAATGTTTCCTGTTCGGCTTGAGGCAGGGCCTGGAAAACCTCTCACCACCCTGTGGTGTTTCCAGAAAACAGATTCTGGCCCAGTCCTCTTCCTTCCCGCGGGCTGCTAATGTGGGTGTGAGTCTCAACCGAGAAATCAAAGCCAACGTCACGGCTGAAGACCACCAGCCCGCCTCCCTTTGGGTTCTGCCCCAGCCCCCCTCTCCCAGGGCTGGCGAGGGCGGAGGAGGAGATCAGAGAGGGGAGTGAGCAGAGGACAGAGAGGGGGCCCCTCAGACGGGTGACACCCAGGACAGGTGGGCTCCCAGGTGCCCAGCAGCACACGGCATCTGGCAGGTGCTCATTAATGTTGCTGCGTGGACCGGGTGGCCGAGCCAGCTGAGGGGGTGTGTACTGGGAACAATTGGGGGAAAAGAAACCTTCACTTTGTCTGCCCGTATTTCAAACCCCAGCGCCCCCTACAGAGCCTGGGGTGCCCAAAGGGCCCTACAGAGAGGCGAGGCACAAACCCACCTGCTGGCAGCTGCCCTCATCCTCAGACGCCCCTCTGTGACCGTGCCCTGGGCTCCAACCCCCTCATCTCGCCGGGGCCCCCCTCATTCCCTGGCAGGTCTCCCAGCTGCTGCCATTCCGGGGCATTTACCAGGGCACCACCGGATGTGCTCGACCCGAAAGGGTGGCTCGCTCACGCTGGACTTGCTGCCATGGGGAAAGGGTGTTCTAGAAAATACCTTGTAAGCGACCAACTACTCCACCCAAGGAGGAAGCCCGCCCCAGGGCTTTGCGTGTGTCAAAGCGGGGAGCCCGGCCCCAGGCCCCAGCGCCCCAGCAGAAAGTCCTTGGGAACTCCGTGTGCCCAGAGCCGCTGCGGGGTCCTAGAAAGCGGCCTCTACTCCGACTCTGAAACGTGGAAGCTGAGCTAAATGCCTTGGGAAGTCCCTCCCAGCCCCTGCCTGCGGAGGGCACAGCTGTGGGTGCCGGAGGGCACAGGGGCAGTGGGAGGTTCTCAGGGCAAGGCCGTGGTACCCCATGGGCATCAGTGCAACGTCACCGGACCTGAGAGGCAGAGTTGGCATTCACCAGGGAAAAGAGGAAGGTGAATAACAGTGACAATAATATGATCAAAACTTTCGTGTCCTAAGCACAGTGGGTGAGAAACTTTTCCCAAATGATCTCATTTAAACTCCACAACGATCGCCTCTTGTAGGGCAGGCATCAAAGACCAGGGAATCTGGAGTCGGACGGTCGGGGTTCACTCCAAGCCTCATGCCCTTGTCTCCCACAAGGGGTCCAGAGGGTGGCTGGGCGTGTCGGAGAGTGACCCCTTGGAACCATGTCTGACAGAAAGGAAGGGGCTGGAGGCATTGATTATTAGTATTATCGATGCAGAGATGGAGGCTCAGAGAGGCAGATTCACTTGCTCAAGGCCACACAGCAAGTAAATGGTGAAGGCACGATCTGATCTCAGATCTGATTCAAAGCCCCACTCCTTCCCCAACACCCACTGGCTCAACCTCCCTGGTGTCCCTTCCGGTCCTGCAGAAGGGCAAAGTATTTAAAACCCCAGATGCCAGGAGGGGGAGTGCCCTTAGGTAACATTCATTTCACGGGACCAGAGAGGACAGGAATTTGCCAGAAGTCACACAGTCAGTCTGTGGTCGGGCCGGGACTGGACCCTTAGTGGGCAGATGCTCATGCCAGGCCTCCACCTATGTCTCTGCGCAACCTGACAGCAGGATCGTCCCCGTTTGTCCCCCGTGCCCCGTCACCTCTTGCAGGGCACAGGAAGTGATAGCCACAGTCCATTCCAGACCACAGGGGAAATTTTGTGTCTGGGCTGGACTAGAATCCAGTCAGGGCTTTGGGGCAGATGTTCCCAGTCATATGCAAAAGGCAGGGGGTATTTAAGGGGTGGGGGGCACATTTTGTTCCCACAACTGTCTGGCCTTGGGATTCCCCTCGCCTGGCTGGGGTGGCCCTGAACTGGGCGGGCTTCTGAGCCTCAGACAGCGGTTCCCAGGCCAGCCCGCGTGGCCCAACCTGGGGTCATGAGCGAGCCTGGCATCAGGCAAGCGTGACTGCAAGCTCTGGTCAGAGCTGCCGCTGGGTAGGGGACGCCAGACCAGCCTCCCGGCCGGCTCTGCCCAGACTCGCTGCGTGACCCTGGACAGGTTTCTTGTGCTCTCTGGTCCTGGGCTCTCACCATCTCAGAATCCTTCCCTGACTGCCCTTCTGGGGTTCCCAGAGGAGTTTCCAGCGTTTCTGCGTCTACAAGACCAGTGGAGCCTCTGCAGCAGAGAGCAGAGTCCAGGGACAGAGACGTTTGTTTGCTGTGTCTTAGCAGAGCCTCTGCCTCGGGCTCCTCGCCTGCCCGCCCTCTTGGCTGGCGTGAGGACACCGGGCTCCCGGAGGAGAAATCTTTGCTCTCCAGACTGCAAAGGGCTGGGAAAGAACTGCAGACGCTGCCTCCTGGGGCTGAAAGCTTCTGCAGGGCAGCTATTGGCCCTGCCGGGGCCTAACAGAGCATTGGCGCTCAGCTCCGGCCCGGCCTGGGCTCCTGCCCCTGGAGCCTCTTCGGGGCTTTCTTGGAGGCAGCTTGAGTGGCAGCAGGCAGTGTCCTTGTCCCTGCAGCGGGCCGTGCACCCAGTCCCTGGGGCTGGCCGGGGCGAACCATAAGGCAAGGGTTGGGTTGAAGCAGGAATCCCGTCCTGCTAGTACAGGTGTGACAGCCGCGGACAGACCAGAGCTGACTTCCGGGGCCTCTATAAATCTTTTTTTTCCTAGTAGCGGTGGTGGTGGGGACACCCGGGCAGGGGACAGTGAGTCAGGATGCCCGGGTTCTTGCCCCTGCTCTGGCATGGCCTCCCTGGGGAGCCTTGGACAAGTCCCCTCTGTTACAAAGGGAGGCTCCTCTGACTCTGAGGCCAGGGCAGGGCAGAGCAGCGGTTTCAGGTCGTCAGTGACCTTGGGGCTTTTTGCTTTGAGGCCGGCGGCTATGGCCTTGGTGGAGACGGCTCTTCCTGTGTCTGAGCGTTTTGGCAAAAAGACAGGCTGGGAGTGAGGGGGCCTCAACTGCCGTCTTCCATCCACCCTCACCATGTCTGGGCCCCCAGGCCCTGCTACCCCATCAAGCACGACTCTCGTCCCCAGCCTGCTACTGAGTTGCTGTGTGACCTCGGCTAAGTCACGCCCCCTCTCTGGCCTCCATCTGAGGTAACAGAGTTGCAAAATCTCAGTGATGAGCATCCCGTCCTGGCCACCTTCTCCTCTCCCTTCAGCCAGCTATCGTCTCTCCTATCATAGAACCACTGAGCGGGCCGAGCCCTGGGGGATGCGGGAGGCCGTGTCTAGGAGAGCTGACCTAGGTGCAGAGGCCTGCAGCTGGGGTGTTAGCCAACTTCCCGATTCCCTAACTTCCAAGTCCCCAGACTTCTCTGAGCCCCCATCTACTTGTCTGTGGACCTGGGACAGCACAGCCCCTGGGAGACAGCTGCAGGAAGGCATGAGAAGCACCGTGGGGTTCTGCAGGACGACGCCAGTGTCCGGGGGCACCTGTTTTCCCACTCCCCGGGCCTAAGCAGCAGCCCAGGCCTGTCTCCTGCCATCTTTCGGCTTCCTGGCCTTGGTTTCCCCTCATGCCAATGCTTCTTGTGCCTCTCAGGCCTGTGCTGCCTCTTGCTAGCCTCCGAGGCAATCAGGAGAGCTCCACGGAGGAGGCGGCAGCCATGTCAAGCGGAGGGCACCCAAGCCCAGGCCCCCTCAGGGGTACTCAGAGCATTCCATGTCAAAGGGAACATTCGCTTCCAAGGTCAGCGGCACTACTGTCGCTGGTGTGCCCCTCGGGTCCTCTGCACCACCCTACCTGGCATGACTGCACCCACTGCCCCTGCGCTGGCCCCGTTGGTGTGGCCGCTCCCAGGGTCAGATGAGCTGCTCCCACCCACCGTGGCGTGGCCGCCGGGAAGCAGGCTGTGGTCCGATTGCAGGCTCCGCTGCCTGGGTCCAGGTCTGAGGCCGCAGCTGTCTGCGTCCATGGCAGAACTCGAGCGACCCGCCAGACATCTCCAGACAGCACCCGGCCTTGCTCTCAAGTCCATCATTCAAGGGACACCGGCTCCCCCGAGAGCCTGGACACACAAGACTCCGTGTGCCCTCCTTTTCCCTGGAACCTCTCTCTGGCCCTGGTGACCTCTCAGCCCCCAAGAACGGAGTGAGTGCTCCTTGCTCATGGGACCTCAGCCACTTCGGGGTGGCAGTGGCACAGGGCACCCTCCCTCACTCCCACGACGCTCCAGGACCACAGCAAATAGCCCGGAATCCCTGTGTCCGTGGAGGGCAGCCACCTGCTGTCCTGGGAGAGTGGGTCCTCCATACAGCTCTCTGGAACCTGCTGCAGTGAGAACCCTCATCAGGCGGTGAGTCCAAGGTCTGCATTCCCCGGAGGTCACTAAAGGGATTTCTGTGTTACGACAGAAGAGAAGTTTCTGGAAAACTTCCCTAGCGACTGCCGCTCCATGCCTCTCCTGGTCTCTGGTGGTGCTTATTCAGGCCACACACCTGGGGAACCTGCTGTGTGCCAGGTGCTGTGCTTGCCCTGGGGGTGGGGCAGTGAGGGGCCAGCCCCATCTCTACCCCGGGGACACGCAGTCTGGGCAGGGACACAGGCAGAAAGCTGAGATCTAACTGCTGTGGCGTTGAGCATGCAGGGAGGTGCCGCGTGCCACCAGGGCACAGGACAGAGCCAATCCCGGAAGGTTCCAGGAGGAGGTGACCTTCAAGCCCGGGTCTGAGCCTTGGGAGGATACAGTCAGGCAAGTGGGGGAGGGGTCAGAGTTCCAGACAGAGGGAACAGCATGTGCAAAGGCTCTGAGCAAAAGAAGCACGCCTTTTATAGCTCTCACGTCCAAGCCTTTATGAGCTACGGTTTGCCAGGCTCCCGGGACAGGCTGGCACAGTGGCTAACGGCTTGGGCACTGGTATCACATGGCCTGGGTTTGAATCTTGCTTGGCCACTCACTAGCTAGGAGATAAGGTGAAGGTACTTCACCCCCATCTCTTAGTCTCCTCATCTGTAAAATGGAGATATTACTAGTGGCCACTTTCTAGAGTTGTTGGGATTAAACGGCATCACCCGTGTAAAGTGCTTAGCACAAAACGAGCACTCTATAAATGTCAGCGACTCTCCTTAATCATGAATCCCACCCACTGGGCACCTACCGTATGTCACATGCTGTGCTACACGTGCTGCAGTCGACTTCACAAGGATCTGCAAGCTGGGGCCCACCGCCCCATTGCACAGAGAGGAAGACTGAGGGTTAGAGGACTGGGTTGCTAAGGTGAAGATGGATTGAGGTTGTGGAGGAGTCGGGGGAGGCTTCCTGGAGGAGGTGGTGGCTGAGATGAGTTTTGGGGATGGGGCGCCCTCCCAGCCAGGCAGTCCCACCCTGAGCAGATCGTTTCAGCCCAAGGGGCCCCCTGGGTCCAGAGACGGGACAAAGGGCGGCTCCGCGCACCCCCGAGGACCCCCAGGAGTCCTGGGGAGGGAAGGCCTCATCCTGCCAGGTTCTCAGGCCACGGAGCCTCGAGCGAGCATCAAACAACAAAAAGGCTTTTCTCACTCCGGATGAGTCACCAGCCTCGAGAGCGAGCAGACGCCCGGTCCCTGCGCTGGAGAAGACGAAACCACACATCTGAAGAAGTTTCCCACGGCCACCACTTGCTTTAAATAGCTGCAGAGAGAAGTGGAGGAGGGAGAGCAGAGGAGAGGGGGTGGGGAGACAGGGCTGCCCCACCAGGCCACAGTGGGGTCTCCAACCACCCCCGAGACCCTGACATGGAAGCCCCTTGAAGCTGGTCGTTGGTGGGAACTCAGGCCTCACGGGCACCGGGAGAACCCAGCAGAGGTCCAGAGCCCACCGTGGGCCAGGGGACAGCAGACAGACAGACAGACAGCTGGAGAGACACCCAGAGGGGCAGCCCTATGGGGGTTCAGGCCCGAGAAGGGGGAAGTTGACCTCAATGTGCACCCCGGCATAGCCTCCAGGCCCCCAGCCAAGCTTCCTCGCAGGTCACCTGACACCCCTGAGCGCCCCGGCTGCACCCCCGCCCGGCTGGGTTCGTGACTGAGCCCTGGGCGGCGTTTCCGGAGGCAGGCCGGAGCCGGGGCTGCTGACGCACTTGCCGCCCCCCAGCAGGGCCGGGTGAGAAGAGAGCCCCCCAGCCCCCTTTCCCGTAAATGAGCTCACCCCACCCAGGCCTCGCGGGGGTTCTAAGAAGTGGAAGCCTGAGCACCTGCTCCTCGCCCACAGAGGAGGCGGGGCAAGCCGGGGGTCCTCACTTCCCAGGAGCCCAGGCTGGGGTTCGGGGCTGCCTCAGGGGCTGGCAAAGGTCCTTCCCCTTAGGAGTGGAAGGACAGCCTCTGTGTCCAGGCTGTGACCAGTTCGGTTCAGGGTGCCTTGATGGCCTGGGCCCATTTTCCAGAGGACAAACTGAGGGAATGTCAGAGGGGCCTGCAAGACCAGTCTCGTTCCTGCCCAGGCTGGGAGTAAGGTCACCTCCGGGCAGCCCTTGGGGACGATTGGCGACTCACCAAGTATCCACTGTTTTATTTTTCTTTCTTCTTCTTCTTCTTCTTCTTCTTCTTCTTTTTTTTTTTTTGTTCTCAGACCTGGCAGGGATGAAAGTATCAGCCTTTAGAGACCATCTGTGCCAAGGCCCAGAGAGGGTAGTGATTTGCCCAAGGTCACACAGTAGGCCGGTGATGCCCCAGGTGTACCTTTCTGTGAGCCCACACTCTGGCCAGCCCACCAGTATCACCATCAAACATCCATTCGGCACATACTGGATCCTTTGGGAGGACAAGGGATTGAATAAGACAGCAACCATGGAGCGAGTCAGAGAAAGAATGATTCGCAGTGAGCAGGGCCTAGACCAAGGGTTCCCAGAGCTGCCTACTCATCTGGGTTTCCAGACTTTGAAGAAAATACAGACTCTGGGGCTCCCGTCCTGAGATTATGATTCAGCAGATCGGGAAGGGGCCAAGGAATCTGCATTTTATGAGGCTCCCCGAGTTGATCTGACGGATGGAGAAGCTCTGGGACAGACCGTGAGCGACTTGAGGGCAGGGCCTGCTGCCCAGGAGGCGTGGGTGGTTTCCAGGGGCTTCCGGGGGTGCTGGCACCAGGGCGATCGCCTCCAGCACCGACCTCTGCATGCAACCCCTGGCCAGAGACCTCCAGAAACCATGCACTACTCAGGGAGGGGCTGAATGATGTCCCCCGCATCTTTCTGCTGTCCCCATCCCCAAGTTCACATGTAGGACAGGAACGCAGGGAGGGCCACCCTCCAAGCAGCCAGTGAGGTGACCAGTCCTGCCAGAGGCGGTGCCTGGCGTGTGCCACTGCCTGCTGCCTTTGCACCTTGCCCCTCCCCCATGTCCCTCTGGCCCAGGTTGGGTGGCTCCAGGTGGCAAGCCGGGTTCCAGTCTGGTTCCTGCCCAGGCTGGGACCACAGACCTGTCTGCCCAGAGACTGGAAAGGCGGGGCCAGGGCCGCAGCCCAGACACTTGCCAGCTCACATCCCGGCAGCAGAGGGCTGGCTGCCCCTGTGCGCCCAGCGCAGCGTCTAGCTGGGACCCGCGTGGGTGAGGACTCGTTGACTGACTGATTTAGGGCGTGGGACAGCAGGAGCTGCTCCCCACGCCCCTCCCTGTTTCTGACCTTTGTGGCCTGGTCCTGTACACAGTGCCCAGCTCTGCACCTCTCCAGGCCACTGTCCTCTCAGGGACTCCATGTCCTCTTCTGTGCACAGGACAGTGGGCACAGAGGTAGTAGGAAGTGCGTGGCTTTTCCGGGGTCACAGCTGGGCTCATGGGAACAGCCAGGCCCCTCGGCAGGCCCCAAACTTGGCCCCAGGGAGCCACACACCAGAACCTCTCTGGCCTGTGCAGAGGGTGGGGGCAGATACAGGTCACTGGCAGGGAGCAGAGGGCAACGTTCCAACCGTCCAAGTGGGGCGGCCATCGGCCAGCTCTGGGCCTCCAGGTGGGCCACCTCTCGGAACCCCAACTCCGCCATCTGCGCAGCAGAGACACCCTGACTCTGGAGGGTCATTGCAAAGATTAAATGAGCAAAATCATGCGAACGTGTGAGGAACCACACTCTCAACAAACGTCACTGGTATTTTTCTCACTAGAATGTGAGTTCCGGGGGTGGGGATGGTGCCTGACACTTGGTAGGTGCAAAATTTGTGTTTGTGGAGTGAATAAGTGGGTGTAGAGAGCGCTGTCCTCTCGGAGCCTGTGCTGCAGGCTCCCCCTGCCCTTGTTCAGCATGCACATGCGTGTGCATTGTGCACACGTGTACATGTATGTGTGTGTGCACATGTGTGCATGTATGTGTGCCCGCGCATGTGTGTGTGCGTGTGCACACGTGTGTGCACATATGCATGTGTGTGTGTGTGTGTGCGTTTCCATGCCTGCGCACTCCTGCATGCAAGTCTGGCCTTGGTGTGAAAATGTATGTCTGTGCGTGGGCCTGTCTGGGCCGGTGTTTTGCATATCGGCCCGGCGTGCGTGTATTTGCATGTACGTCTCAGTCCGTATGCCAGGTGTGCGGGCCTGTGGGGATGAGTGTGCTCAGCCCACAGGTGTGCAGGCCCTACGTGGCATAGGCCTGGAGTGGGCGGTGTCCAGGTCTTTGCGTACTGGGGCAGAGGAGGCTGTCTCCTTGGGAGACCCAGACTATGCAAAACAGAGGCCAGGCCTGGGGAAGCCCCTGGAGATCGGCCCCTGGGGACTTTCAGGCCCCCTCCTCCCTGGGTGTCCCCATCCCTGGGTGCCCCCTCCCCCCTCCGTGGAGCAGCCTGCCCCTGCCAATGTCCTGTGACCTTCTGCTCGGAGCCTCCTCACACGGCCGGGGGCCACACGGTGCCTGCCCTCTGCACTGCTCTCAGCATCGTTCCTGATGTCTCCCTCCCTCCTCTTTGAGGCTCCCCCTTCTCTCCCGCACAGGCTTCACAAGCTGCTTTTGTGAGCGCCACTGTGTACCAGGTGCTCGGCGCTCTGCCTACGTGGCACTGGCCACTCACCTGCATCATTCTTCCTGCAGCCCCTAGAGAGGTTTTGGCAAGAGATGCATTTTACCAACAAGGAAACTGAAGCTCAGAGAAGTTAAGGAACTTGTCGAAAGTCACACAGCAAGTGAGTGGGAACCAGAAACAAACAAGATTCCAAATCCGGGTCTTTTACCCACTAGGCCACAGTGCTGCCATGCTTTCAAGTCACCTAAATGGCCAAGCCTGGTTGGGCTGACCTTGTGAACCCCCCCCAGATGGGCCTTAGGGCCTGGGCACCTCCCATATTCCCGTGGCTTATAGGATGGAGACTCCCAGCTCGGGAAAGGAGCTCTTGCCCTCCTAAGGGAGGAACTTAAGTTCACTCGCTGCTCCAGTCTGAGCCACATTTGGGCCTAGAAACTTCCAAGCCTACCACAGTTGGGCCAACTCAAAGCCCCCCAAGTCTTCCCATTGCCAAACAGCATTTGCCTGGTGGGCCCCATGGAAAGATCAGAACCCCCTTCAACAGGGTCATTGTTTCCCCGGAACACGCTTCCATTTGGCAAGGGCATGTGTGCGCTGGGGGAACCATGTGGCTCTGATTTAAATTTCACCCTGGAAAAACAATGGTTTGGATTAAGGGAAGAAACAGTTGGTGAAATGTCATAAAAAGAAAGGAGGGGAGAAGGGGTTCCTTATAGCAAAAGTGGGCCCCAAACTTTCAAACCCACATTCCAGAGGTTTCTCAGGCCTGCCATCCAGACATAACCTCCCACCCCAGCACACTCCCGTCCCCTTCGGTAGCGGCAAGGCTTCTGCAGGGCAAGCCCCACCGGTCCCCCTCCCTCTTCTTTCAGAAGGGGAAACTGAGGCTCAGAGAGGGGTGGCGACCTGCCCAGGGTCATGATGGATCCTGGCGGCTTCTGTGGAGCTTGGAGGAGGCCAGGACTTGGAGGAGCCCACTCTGCCAGCAGGGGCTTGAACTCTCCAGACCTCAGTTTCCCCGCTGAGAAAGGGAAGAAAAGGGCGCTACAGTCTCTTAAATCCCCACTGAGCTGAGTGAAGCCAGGAACCCAGTGGCTCTGACTTCCTGACCCTTTGTCCTGCTGGGCTCTGCACCAAGCGTGTCCCACACACGGCCCACGTTGAGTCCCCAAGGCCTGCGATCTCCATCTCACAGGGGAGCCGCCAGAGGCTCTGAGAGACAGGAAACTTGCGGGGCTTCCCTGGCTAGGACGTGGTGACTGGCCTCGAGGCCAGGCCTGTGTGGCCGCAGGGCTGTGAGGCTGTGGCCAGGAGTGCAGAGTGGCGGGGGTCAGAACAGGGAACAAGAGCACTTCGGGGGTCACCATCTCTCCGAGCTAGGAAGGCCCCGGAAATCATCTATTCATCTCTCGCAGGGCAGGAACCGAGTCCAAGGAGGGTGGGAGGTGCCCAGGGTCACACGGCGGGTGGCGCCCGGTCCAGCTACAGCCAGGCCTCCTGAGGGTGAGCAGAGGCTTCGAGGAGTTGGTCCAGCTGCCCCGGAGCCGGTGTGGGGAGGACACCCCTGGTCACCAGGCCAGCCTCAAGGAGCGTATCGCCCCGGCTCTTCCATGACACACGTCACCCTCTCTGCTGCAGCTGCTTGGGGCCAGGGCTCTGGCTGTGGCCATGGCCATCCGAGACCAGGGTCAGGGCTCAGAGTGTGGCCAGGACTATGTGTCAGGACTGAGTGCTTGGTCTGTGGCCAGGGTCAAGGTCAAGGAGTTTAATGCGATGAATTGACCGTAGAAGACGGAGTAGCTGTAGGTGCCGCGAGGGGCCGTGGTGGAGGTGGGGGCTGGGGCCCTGGAGTCTATGGAGGCTGGAGTTGGGCGTCTCGACCCCATGAAGTTCCCCTCCGTGCCCGCCACTGCCTGGCTCCAGATGTGTGTAACAGCTGCCAACGCCTGGCACAGCCCTCCCCACCCCGCCCTGTGCCCTGAGGACAACCCCACGTCTTCCTCTGGGGAAAAGCCGCTCTCCTGACTTACCCCAAGGGGGCCAGAAGAGCCATCTGCCCCCGATTCTGGGTTCCACCCTCGCTCAGAGCCCAATCTCGCCCCATGTGAGGGGAAGAAGAACCGTCCAGAGCCCAAGAGAAAGGCAGCTCTGCGGACGGAGGTGGGGCACGGACGACGGACTGTCTAGAGCCAGACGTCCCCCTGGGCAGTTTGGCTCTTGGCGTCCCGGCTTTTAACTGACCACTGCAAACCCCAGCAGCATTTATGCAAGGCGGCACTGGCAGTATTTCGGCAAAGTCGGGCCGTGTGGGGCAAAATGCAGACTCATGCCACACTGAGGGTCCTGCTCCTGTGACTCTGAGCGAGCCCCACGACGCCACTGGCCCCCGGCACAGCGCAGGCGGTCAACAGACAGGGGCCAGAGAAGGTCCAGACGAATGGTGGCTTTCCAGGCACCAGGGCCCCCAGGTCAGGGGGACACTGCAGCTGGGGCAGCAGAAGCCAATCGGGTGTCCCCACGCCTGCCCTGAGTGGGAGGACAGAGGACACCACCTGGCTTGACTGCACCAAAGCCCAGGGTCGGATAACCGGGCTGCTCTTCTTGACCTCGACAGACCCAGCCTGACCCCCACACTCTAAAGACAGAAAACCACAAACCACTGGGCAGGCAAGGACCCCAGAAACCACCTTTCCCTCATTCTACAGAGGAGAAAATTGAGGCTTAGGGACCAGAAGGGACGCAGCCAGGGTCATAGAGTACGGTAGGGACGGTCTGAAACAGGGGCCTTTAGAGCGCTGCTGTGAGCACCTGCCTGCCCCCGGCCTGTGGGAAGCCCCCGTGTGCCTCCTCTGCCCTGATCCTTCCAGGGCCAGGGCACCGCCCGAGGTGGGAGCGTAAGGCCGCACCCGCCCAGCTGGCCAGCGGAAGAGGCTGAGCTCGGCCCCCTGGCACTAAGCCGTGTGCGCCCACACTGTGCCGCTGCCCCGGGACGTGCCAGCCTCCGCGCCGGCCCCCCTTGCCCCAGCGTCTTTGCAGAAGTGCGTCCCGTCCTCGGTCCACAAGAAACACTGGTCTTGTCACCCTCCGGGCATGTCATGAGAGGTAAGAGGAAGAAAAACCCACAGACAGAGGCGAAGCCACACCGCACCTGCCACTGTTTCCCCGAGCGGATTTTCCCCCTGCCTCTGAGTGCAGAAAGTCGGCCAGCTCAGAGAAGAAATCAGGCTGGGGGCGGGGGCAGGGGTCGGGCAGCTGTGGGTGGGGTGACTGGGGGCCAGGGCTGAGGGCGGGCCGCATGCTGACCAACGGAATGCTATTAGTGCATTCACCATCAACCTCGAAAAATGTCGGAGGGACCCCAAGATCCAGGTCTAGTACCCCTGAATTGCTGCATGACCTTGGATAAGTTGCTTGCCTTCTCTGGGCCTTTGTAGCCCCATCTATAATATAAAATGAAAGGTTGGGTGCCATCAGTGATTCTCAGCCCTGGCTGCACTGGGAATCTTTTCAGACATATGCTTAATTGGTTCTGGGATGGGCACACTGTAAACCCTCCCTAGGTGATTCGGCAGAGCAGCCAGGGGCGACCTGGGCCCTCCAGCTCTGACATTTCACCAGAGTAAAGAGGTTACTCACAGGGTTGCGGGTGTCAGACAGACAGAGGGTGGTGTCCAGGTCTGCCACTCACTGCTGTGCGTGCTTGGGCATGCCACTTCACTGCCCTGTGCCTCAGTTTCTCCATCAGCACGTGATCCTGGCCTCCCCTGCACAGGCTCGTGGGGAGCAGGAGATGCCTGGTTACGCACAGGCAGAGGAAGGACGCGGTGAGCTGCCGTGGGGTGGCAGGGATGACAGTTCTGGGAAGGGAGCCGGTCACCTGCTCCTGGGCTAAGGGAAATGCTGCCGTGGGCTTTGCCCCGGGGCCTTCCCGGACCGTATACTTGCCCACCGGTCCCTGCTGCTGTGTCCCTGCGGAAACCCCCAGCACTGCTGTCCGGGTGCGACTCGCAGGGCAGAGGCTGCGGCTGCGCAGACTGGCGCGGGCACGCTTGAAGGTTGCGCGGACAGAGGAGCTCCGTCTGCTCTACGACACCGAGATCCGGGGATTCTGGAATCCCTTCGGCCAGTTCTGGGGCTCTCGCTCTGGGCATCTGTAGCCTCTGGGTCCCCTCGCCCTCCCACCTGTCCCCAGTGTCCCTGTGGAGGGGGCTGAAGCTGAGGGGCCGTGGGGGTCCCTGGCGTGCAGGGAGAATGGGGCTGCAGGCCTGTCCCATGTGCCGAGGAGCCTGCTCACTCCGGGGCGCTGCGGGCGGCCACCTCAGGGCCAGCAGACCCGGGTTCCCTCCGAGCTCATCAAATGCCAGAAGTACGACTTTGGACGGGTCACCGCCTTCTGTGACCCTCAGTCTCCTCTCCTGTTAACTGTGGCTGGTAAGTTGACCGTTAGCAGCGAAGCTGAGGCTGGAACGAGATCGTGGTCACAGCCGACAGTCCCAGACACGTACGGCCAGCTGGGCGCCATGCCAGCGTCATCTGTTTGTCCTCTCCCTCCCACGAGGCTTCTGAGCACCAGTGCTCGTGCATCCCCACGTCGCAGAGGAGAAACTGAGGCCGGTTCACGGAGTGCCTGCTCTGTATCCAACCCGAGGCTCAGAATGGGGAAGCAACCTGCCCAAGGTGCCACAGGCGCAAGTGCCAGAGGCCGGGTTTGAGCTCAGGACCGTCAGACGCCAAAGCTCTAAGCCCCTAGAGCCCTGGGTCGACTGTGACGGACAGAAGGGCCTGGCAGGGCTCCCGGAGAGGTGGCTGCTCAGGGGCAGGCGGGGCAGTGTTGAGAGGTAAGACCTGTCCCAATTCGGAAAGCCTGGGCTCAGGCCCTGGGCTGGCGGGAAAGAGAAGGAGGCAGGCGCCGCTGCCTGTGCCGGACTGAGGCTGTGCAGGAGGACAGGAAGCGTGTGTCCTGCACAGGGAACCCCTCAGGCCAGGTGTGGGGAGCACTGGTGGCTGCGACATGGCCTAAGCACCTACTGCCTGCCTGGCTCTGTTCCAAGCACTTCCATCCACTCACTCACAACCACCCAGAAAGCAGAAAAACATAGTCCCCATTTTACAGATGACAAAACTGAGGTGCAGAGAGGTCTAGTAAGTTGCCCAAGGTCACAGAGCTAGGAAGGAGCAGAGTCAATGTTAAAGTCCAGACTCTACCCTGAATAGCTGTGCCGTAGACCTCAAGTGTAGACGCCTGCATAAAACCAAGAGGCTCAAACCTCTAGACTCTCGAGCCTGCTGCCTGGGTTCAAATCCCAGCTCTGCCGCCACTTCCTGGCTGTGTGACCTTGGGCAAACTCCTCAACCTCTCTGTGTGTTTCAGTTTCCTGTCCATGAAATAGGGACAAAAATCAAGTATCTCCCTTATGGGCCTATTGTGATACTTAACATGTCAGATAGCCTGGCTGTGATAATTATGATCGTTTTGGATGTGTAGACAGTATACAGGGAATTGTCAGCAGTGGTTACTTTTGGGAGTGGGATGGAAGGGGACTTCTACTTTGTAATCACATTTCAGCAGTGCTTTCCATTTTTTTTTTACCTCTATTGTGAAATATATATATATATTTTTTTTTTTTTTGAAACAGAGTCTCACTCTGTCACCCTGGGTGGAGTGCAGTGGCATCAGCCTAGCTCACAGCAACCTCAAACTCCTGGGCTCGAGCGATCCTCCTGCCTCAGCCTCCCGAGTAGCTGAAACTATAGGCCACCATATCTAGCTTTTTTTTGTATTTTTAGTAGAGATGGAGTCTTGCTCTTGCTGAGGCTGGTCTCAAACTCCTGGCCTCAAGCGATCCTCCTGTCTTGGCCTCCCAGAGAGCTAGGATTACGGATGTGAGCCACTGCGCCCGGACAATATATGTTTTTTTAAATAAGGAAAACCCTCTGATTGAGCTGGGTGTGAGTGGGTGTGAAGAGATCTCCTGTGGCTAGTAAGTCGCTCTCTTTAGAGAACAAAAAGAGGGAGCATTTGATTGTGCTTCATATAATATGAGTCATAGCCCACGGTGTGCAGAGAGGCCAAGGCGCTTCCATCCGGGGCACTGAGAAGCCGTCTGGCCCCATCCGCACTGCACGCTCTGTGTTCAGGGCTGCAGGAGGAGCAACAAACCCTGAGCCCAGCAGCTCGGGACTGAGCCTCCCATTCCAACCACACTTCAATGAGACCTTCATTGATTTGCTCAGCAAACGTCCCCTGATGCTACCTTAGGGCCAGGCCCTGGGCCCCACCGGCTCTGAGTGTCTGCTCCTCACCCAGGAGTCCTGGGAGACCAAATGTAGGATGAGGCAGAAGTGGCCCCCGTCCTCCTGTGACCTGCAGTCCAGCAGGGGAGGCCAGCACTGTCAAATCATGCCACCTGCTGAATGAAGGGGCTTGGGGGTTGGAGCACAGGTGCCCCAGAGCCTCCCCTGGGGGCAGGGAATGGTGGAGGGAGGGAGGAGGTGCACCCAGAGACGGAGGGGGCGTCGCAGGGAATGAGACCAGCAGGTGCAGAGCCCAGGCAGGGCAAGGCAGTATAGTGAGCCTGAGGGGGTGAAAGTGCGCCTGGGCTGGAGAGGCCAAGGGAGAACTCAGTGTGAGGCAAGAGGGAAGAGGGCTGGGCCAGGCCATAAAGGGGGCCGTGGCAAGGATTTGGCCTTCAACCCAACAGCCAGAGGCCGTGAAAGGAAACCGGGGTGGGGCAGTAAGATAAAGGTTTTACCCAGTGAGATTCCTCTAGAGCCTAGGGAGAAAGGATCAGATAGAGGGTCAGAGTGGACCCCTGCCAATCTCCAGTTCTAACCACACAGGCCTGGGCCCAGAACAGCATCAACATATGGCTCTTTCCTCAAATCCATTCTTCAACTCAGAAGTAAAATTTAGATCACAAATTTTACTTATTAATTTAACAATTTCTTTCTCTAAATATAAAAAATATGTACTCCGCAGTGCAGAGCAATGGGGAATTACCAAATCTGAAGGGCTGGTGTGGAAATTAGGGATTTGGGTCACCTCCTGAGGTTCTCCTCAAATGGAGAACCAAGACAGAGGGTGCAGCAATAAGGATAAGGAAGAACTCCTAAGCCTGTTCTAGGAGTTGTCCTAAGATTCCTGGGTCCCTTGAGAGGTAGTGAGTTCCCCATTCCTGGGGGTACGTAAGCTGTCAAAGTATAATTTAAAAAAAAAAGTAAAAGCATAACTCTCATTCAAACATAGATTGAACATATGTCAAAATTTATTTAACACATGAATGAGGGAACCAGTAAGATGATAAAGCTGATTGCAAGGAAAACTAGAGGAATAGAGTCACAGAATATCGGAAAAAGAGTGTTGGAACAAAAAGCCTTGGTGAGATACAAAACTGGTTAATGTCTTAATGGCTCAAAATCCCTAAGACAGAAATTTACATGAATTCTAAATTCTGGTCTTTTGATAGCTCATACTAAGTCAAAGGTATATTCTAAGTAATCATCCTCTAGACAATAGAAATTTACATCTACAGTTCTGAGAAGTCCAAGGTCAAGGCATGTGGTAAGGGCCCACTTTGTCATTGACGGGGCCCTCTTGCTGTGTCCTCACTTGGCGGAAGGGGCAAGGCAGGTCTCTGGGGCCTCTTTTATGAGGGTGCTGATACCATGCATGAGGGCTCCACCCTCCTGGTCTGATTACCTCCCAAAGACCCCTCCTCCTACCTGCATCCCACCGGTGACTAGGTTTCAACATACGACTTCTGTGGGGACATAAACATTCAGACCATAGCAGATGTCCTCGACAGGCCTTTAAACAATGCCCCGACATGACCCTGAAGAGACATGCTGCCCTCTCTTTGCCTATTTCCGGGTTTGGGATAATCTTTCTCAGCAAAGCCAGGGCAAATGGCTTCAGGGGGAGGCCGCAGGAGGGTTCTGGTGGCAGAGGGGCTGGCCGGCATTTTACCTTTGGTTGTATAAAAGATTACTCCAAAACCTGGTGGCTTAAAACAGTAGATATTTATTATGTTGCTATTTCCGTGGGCCGGGAATTTGGGAGGAGCTCACCTGGGCGTTTCTGGCTCAGGGTCTCTCATGAGGTTGAGATCACATGTCAGCTTGGGCTACCCTCATCCGAAGGCTTGACTGGGGCCGGAGGATCCGCTCGCAAGGTGGTGCACTCATGTGGCTGGCAAGCAGGTGCAGACTGGTGGCAGACCTTGCCACGTGGGCCTCTCTGTGGGTTGCTTGAGCATCCTCACGATGTGGCGGCCGGCTTCTCTCAGAGCAAGTGATCGATCCCAGAGAGAGCAATGCCGTCAACAGTCTAGCCTCAGAGATCACGCCCAATCATCTCTGCAACAGTCTCTTGGCTGCATAAGTCAGCCCTGCCTAGTGTGGGTCGGGGCTTCACAAGGGGGTGAATACCAGAAAGCAAGGGTCATTGGGAGACTTGCCAGTTTTGGAGACTGGCTCCACAGCTGGGTGCCTCCAGGGTCCTTCAAGCCAGAGGCCGGGGTTGGTGCAGGTAGCCAGCAAGAGGCCTTCAGCTGCACACTGCACACTGAATAGGACCCTTGCTGTTCACCTGCTTGGAGCTGCTGCACAGTAAAGGGCCAGGGCAGGGGGCTCTGCTTCAAAGTCTCTCATTGTAGCACCTGGTTGAGTCTTCAGAGCAGTTTTCCCACCTGAGAGCCTCATCCCAGAACCAAGTCTCTCTCTAGGAAAGCTAGGCTGGTCAGTCAGTCACACCTTAGTATGAATTAGGTCATCAACCTTCGCTTCTGGCAGTAGCAAAAGAATGGGATTTGCAACGGGAGCTGGTGGGAGAGCGGAGTCAAGGTTGTAGGGAGGGCAGGCTGAGCAGGGCACCTGGTGGGAGTTTCCAGCAGGGAGCAAGCTGGGGAGTAGCAGAGGGGACTGTCTTGGTGGGAGCATTAAAGGGGGCACGCCTCAGGCAACACACGGGGAGAGTCCTCGAAGGCCAGCGGTAAGGGAAGGACTTGGGAGGCGTCCCATTGCTGAGGGTGGTGGGGCTCACTAAGTGCCCAAGTGAGGGCACCAGGAGAGGGCGGGCAACAGTGTGAAAGGGGAGGGCAGAGCATGGCAAAGAGAAGCTGCTGGCCCTGCTGGCTTGACCCTGGCTGCCGGTTAGGATGTGCCTGGCTGCCTGCTGCGTATCTGACTGCAGGCCCATCGGTGGCCGCCAGAGCCAGACACAGCAGCTGGGCCCCCCTGGGCCCCTGGGGAAGTGAGGAGGGAAAGACGATCGCACTGCGCCCATGTGGGCTGGCATCAGCCCCAGGGGGAGTGTGGCCGACGGAGAGGCATGTTCCCTGGAGGCCTCCCGAAGCTTCCAGGCGAGGCAGCTGGAAAGAAGAGTCTGGGGTCCAGGGTCCAGTCTTGGCTCCGTCTTCCACTGCATCGTCCCGAGGCCCCGGGCCGCCTTCCCTCTCTGGTTCTCAGCTCCCATCTGCGGCGGCAGCCAGGGCACCGTGACGACAGAGCTCAGAGCCGGCGCGGGGAGCTTACCCTGGGAGTTGGGCCCCTGCCTCAGCTGGGCCTGGGGGACAGCCACACCCCCTCCTCCCTCCTGTCCTGGCTGCAAGGTGGGCGACTGGGAGGGAGGGCAGTGGCCCCGGGGGGCCCCATGCCCAGCTGATGCCCAGGATCTGATCCGGGTGGGCAGCCCCAGGGGCATACCCAGCTGAGATTGAAAGTCTGCGAACATGTCCCAGAGACGTTCATTTGAGGAGAAAGGGGGAGGGAGTGTGCCAGTTTGGGGGGTAATTATTTTGCAAAACTTTACAAAGTTTCGGAAAATCTTGTTTCCCCCTTCATTGAAACCATTGTTTTTCAAGGGAAATTGAATTAGAAGGTGGTGGCAGCCGGAGGGGCAGGGGAGGGAAGAGTGAGCCACATGTTTTTCTAACTAACTGGCGTCTGTCCTGTGCCAACAATCGCAGGAGCTGCTTGCGCTCTGCGTCTGGGACCACCGGGGCTGTGGCCAGGGCCAGGAGAGCCCCAGCGGCTCTGGGGACAGTGGCAAGGCTGAGGTGCCCTCCCCCACATCGGCCCCCTTCCTCTGGGCTGGGAGGACAGCTGAGGTTTAGCTGAGAAGTCGGGTCAGGCCCTTGGTGCCGGGACTTGAGCCTGGGAGAGGCTTTTGCAGAAAGCTCAGTGGCCTTGGGTCAGTCTCTCCACCTCTCTGTGCCTCAGTTTTCCTCCTTGGAAGATGGCAGCCAGTAACGGGTACCTGAGTGGGGAGCTAATCGGAAGGCAGCATGTGAAGCGCCAAGTGCTGCCGTCCTCTTTGCAGTTAGCACATCATCTCGCTGAGACAGCCATCTGCACCACGCTTCGGGCCAGTTCCGTGTGATTGGCAGAGACTGGCTGGGGCACCGAGGCCCTGAAACGGTGGGAGAAAGTGCAAGGATTGACTAGTGATGCCTGCTATGGATGCAGACTGGGAAGTAATGAAGCACGTGTCAGGTATCTGCCGACTCTAATCTAGTCTGGTCCCCTCTAAGCCCTAAAGGACACTGAGTCCGAAAGAAGTAAAGAGGCATTAAACTTCCAAAAGGTGACACTTCCTGCGTCACACGCTTACGTGTCCTCACCCAAAAAACTTCAATGGCTCCTGCTGCCTACAGAACAAAGTCCAACATCTTTAGCTGGTCGTTTAAGA
The DNA here is from genome assembly GCA_963575035.1 of Avahi laniger. Taxonomy (NCBI): domain Eukaryota; kingdom Metazoa; phylum Chordata; class Mammalia; order Primates; family Indriidae; genus Avahi; species Avahi laniger. Next base: position 21,570 of record CAUYSK010102310.1, read on the forward strand.
CCCACTCTGACCTGGTACCGAGCACACTTTCCAAATGTTATTTCAGTCCCTGACACTGTTCCAGCCGGGCAGGGCGGCCCACCTACCCTCTACTCCCTGCCCCCTCAGCGGGCCTTTGTTCATGCTGCGCCTGGAACGCCCTTTCCGTGTCTCCCCCCACCCCCGCCCCAAAGCCCCCCAGTCCTCCCTGTCTGTTTCCCCCAGTCCTGATCAAACTTCGTGTCTTAACGACGCTCCCGTGTGTTCTCGCCCTGCTGAACAGTGGGCTCCTGTAACTGACCAGGTCGGCTCCTTTCTCTCCGCTCCCCTTTCCTGGCACAGGGCCAGGCACGTGGATCCTTAGCCAATACTCACTGCACAATGAAAGGAATGTCTAAGCTCCCAGAGGAAGGCAGGGGGGCCTGGGCCTCTGACTCCCTGTCCAGTGCTCCTCCTGGAGCCCCAGATGCTCCTCTGAAAGTCTGACTCTTGTCCACATCAGCCCTCTCCTGGCTTCCCAGGGCCAGCTAAGCCTCCCTTTCCTCCCTCTCTCCCCTTCTCCCACCCGCTCTGAGCCCAGTCTGGCCGCTGCCCGGCTGTGGGACCCGAGAATGGAGAAAGCCTGGAAGGCAGGCGCGACTGCATCCCTGCTGCTGTTGTCTCCCAGCCCTCTGGACGTGTATCAACAATGCTCACTCGCCGGTCCTTCCCGGACGCTCCAGAGCTCTGACTGATCCTTTGTCTCTAAGTGTGAAGGAGCCCAGTGCAGGGGAAAAGCCCAGGGTTAGGGTCTAAGTCACATGCTCTGACTGCGTGACCTTGGATGAGTCCCTTGCCCTGGGCCTTGCCGCACAGGAAATCAAAGGCCCCCCCACCCAGCCCTAACAGACAAGGCTCATTCGTGCCTCCTGGGAGAGTGGCAGGCCTGGGACTGTGCCCTGGGGGTGGAGAAGGGGCCCCACCCTGCCCTGCCCTGCGGGCCTGGCCTCTTGGCCCCAGCCCCCTCCTCCTGGGCCCGGAGTCTCGGGCTGCCATGAAGGCTCTTTCTCGTAAGCCTCCACTGTCGCAAGGGCCTTCCTGGGCCAAAGCCCCTCCTGAGCTGAGAACCAGAAGACAGCTCTGGTTTCTCCCGGCCGTTTGCAAACTGAAATACATTTGACAGGGGCCAGCTTCCACGGAGGACATTTGCCTTGTTAACAATGTATTTATTTATGTAGTAGAGCCAGTTACATTGTCAAAAATGAAAAGATCCTGCAAAGAAAGGAAGGCTCCACTCCAGAGAGACAGGGAGACAGTGACAGAGAGAGGGAAGCCGACTCTGGCAATTTGGGTTTCTCCAGAAACGTGGCGGCCACTTGCAGACATTCTGACTGGGCGTTCAAGCCCTGCCCACCTGCCGCTCCTCCTCCTCCTCCTCCTCCGCCCCCTCCTCTTCCTTCTCCCCCTCCTCCTCACCTTCTCTGTACCTGGAAGCAAATCCCAGCTCCAAGCCTTTGCTCCTGCGATTCCCCCACCTGGAGAGTCCTCCGTGGGCTCCGCTGGTCTCCCTGTTCCCAGGGGAAGCGGCGGGGGGCTCCAGCTCCCCCTCTGCCACCTTCCTGCCACTTACTTCACCTCCTTCAGCCTCAAGTCCCTGTCTGAAAAGAGATAACGCTAATATCATCCAGGGGCTTTGCAGAGACGTAAATGCTCTCAAAGGCTTAGAACGGTGCCTGGTGTGTATTAAGTGCGTCATTTTAGAATGTTAGCTATTAAATAATTATAAGGTCCATAAATGCTCCACTGACAGCATGCCTCTGCTGACACCCAGCCGCCGAGGCTGCCGCCTCCTCCTGCCGCCTCAGCATTCCACACAAGGCCGGGAGTGCCACCGCGCAGGAACCTTCTCTTCTATTCCCAGGACACGGGTGCCTAGCACAGGGCTCCATCATCATTTGTGAATGAATGAATGAGTGAATGAATGAGTACTCAGCATGGCTGCTGTGGGGTCCAGCTCATGGCAAGAAACATTGATTGAGCACCTATAGTATACCCAGGCTGGGATATGCCAGCTTCATCTCTGTCCCCTCCCTCTAGCTGGGCTGCAAGCCTCCCCTGCTCACCTCTGTGATGCCTCTTGTAGAGGCCAGACTGCCCGTGAAGCGTGTACACAGTAGACGCTCAGCAAATGTTTGTTGCTGGGGAGACTACGGGTGGCAAGGAGCGGTGGAGAGGCTGCGGCATCTCATCAAAGCCCCAAACCCTGGGCAGGCCTCCGCCAAAGCTGACCCCAGACAGTCTCACACTTTTTGGTTTTTGAACCACACGAATGTGTCTCGTGAGACTCTTATTGGGAGCAGACGCAAGCCGGCCGCCCGCCCTGATCCCAGAATCACAGGGAGGGGGTGTGAAGCCCACCTCTTGATGAGATGAGTGTTGAAGAATTTGGTCCACTTTTAAACCCACCACACTGATTTTAAAAATTGAAGTAATTTAATTAAAAAAAAATTTTTAAGGAAACCTTATATCTCCACGTTAAAGAGAAAACCAATATCGAGTAACTGCAAAAATAAACACAAGGAAACCAAAAACACTATGACTTTCCTATTGCTGTGTACCAGTGTTTCAGCTTAAGTCAACACAGCTATGCCAGCCCCAGATTCCGGGGGTCAGGAGCCCAGACTGGGCCCTCCGGGCTGAAACCTCACCTGGGCTCAGGGTCCTCTTCCAAGCTCACTGGTTGGTGGCGGAATTCAGTTCATTACAGCTGCATGACTGTGTCCCTGTGTCCTTGCCAGCTGTCAGCCGGGGGGCCACCCCCAGCTCCTAAAGCCTCCCACCGTTCCCCGCCACGTGGGCCCCCACAGGCCGTTCACGACATGGCCGTCCGCCGTCTTCCAGGATCACAGCTCTCAACACTTCACCTTCTCTTAAAGGTTCTGAGGAGGTCCGGCCAAGCCAGGATAAACTCCCTTTTGAGGAACTCAAAGTGATGTTCCCAGGTCCCTCCCCTCACTGAAGGGGTTGGAATTATACGTGGTGTGTCTACCGGGGGTGGGAATCTTAGCGTTCTGCCTGCCACAGACGTTAGGAGACACCAGCTGGACACCGTCACCCGTGAGAGCCCCTGCCTGTGAGACTGTCCGGGTGGGAGGTTAGCAGGTATAAGGGACGTGTTAAGGGCCCTCCGGCACCTGGCTGGGACTCCTGCCGTGACGGTACTCGAAGGCAGGAACAACAGGAAAAGGGCGCTGTATTCTCACTCTGTGAGTCACTGACCTGTCAGCGCTGCCCAGAATCACCTCACAGACCAGCCCTGGGGAAGCACAGGACCAAATAACCATTAGGCCTTTCCAGTGATAACATTTTGAAACTTTGCCCATTAATCTCAGATTCATTCTTTTTGGGCACGTGGCCTCAGGCTGGGCATGATGAGCCTGGGTCTGAGAACGGGCTCTGCAAACTGTGAAGTGCTGTGCTATTATATGGGGTCGTTGTTATCAGTCCTGCTTCCTGAGCTAAGCCGAGCTGGGCCTGGGATCTTCTCTGGGTACGCACAATGGCTGGGCAGGGCGGGGTCTGGTTCCCGTCAACTCTCCCGACGGTAAGTGGCTTTCCGTGTTCCTGCAGCTGGGGGTAGCTCAGAAGGGGCCAGGCTGTAACACCTCAGAGGTCTGAGAAGAGAAGGGCTCAGGGGTCCTCCATGCGCATAACCCTTCTAATAGCAGCACTTGCTATTAATATTTTCATAGTTATCTAATATGCTTTAGGAGAAAAAAATCCCCAGTGAATCAAAACTGTGATTTCACGAATATCATTTCTCAGGATGAGGATAAATTTTCTTTAAGTAAAAAGAATGAATTCATTTCAATAAACATATTAAGGAAAACTATGCACAATATGAATTTAGGGTAAGAAAAGCCGTGAAGTTGTTATTAGAATGACAGAAATTTGGAAAAAAACAGCTTTGGGAGAACAGTTCACCACAGAGCAGCCCCAACGCCCAAGATTGTGGGGTGTGGCTGTTTCTTCCTGAGTCATCAGGCCAAAAGGCAGGGAGTTTAAGACAGGTCACCCAGCCCCAGCTCCCTAACCAAATTCGGGATGCTGGGCTCTAACAATGGGCAGAGGCATCCGATGCAGAAAGCGTCTCTTTGTAGACCTGGCTGCCGCAGGATGGCGGCTCTGCTGTGCGCCGCGGCTGACCAGTATGTAGTCTGCGGCCTTCCCCATCGGGCCAGAGGACGGCCTGGCCTGAGCCAGATGCCCGTGGGTGCCAACTTCCTGCTAAAGAACAGCCCAAAGGCCCCCGGAGGCTTTGGAGACTGACTTCCGGTGGCCAGGGACGGTCCGTGGAGGGAGAGCTTGTGGCAGGGGTGGAGGGGCCCGGGGTGGGGCGGCTGGAAGACATGTCAGCCCCGCACTGGGCAGGAAAAACCCAGGCAGGAAACACAGGCACCCAGCAGGCCTTCACCTCAGCGACAGAAAAACCAGCATTGGCAAAGGGTAAACAAATCCCGCCCTGCCAGCCCAAGCCCGTCTCCTGGTGGGCATGGCCAGGAGCTGCCAGAGCTGGGGCACAGAAGGGCGCCTTGGGGGAACCAGGGCAGATGCTATAGAGGCCGCGGTGTGGCTTTTTCAAGGCGCCCAAGGACAAGGCCCCAGCCCCTGTCCCATTCCAGGGACCACGAATGCTCAGAGTTGGGTCTCTGCTGGGATGCGGGGGCCTCTCTGTTGTTGGATGGAGGAGCTGGGGGGAGGGATGAGAGGCAGGATAGGAAAGGCAAGACCCGAGCTCCTCCTTGGAGCTTTGCTGACCAGAGTGGCTGACCCGATGGGCATAACATGTGCATGGCCCTCTGCGGCGGTGTGTCACTGGATCCTCCCACAGACCCCGGGGAGGCACTGCTCCAACCCCCAGTGTACGGATACAGAAACTGGGGCTCACAGAAGTCAAAAACCTTGCCCAGCGTTAACGCGGCAGGGAAGTGGGAGAGGCCAATGACCGGCTGTCCCCTCTACCCTTGAGAGCCAAAGTGCATTTCAAGTCAAGAAAACATGTCCTTCATACAAATATAATTTACAAGATGCGCTCACCCTGCACACTAATTTGTAATCAACTTTTGCACTCAGTGCCAAGCCAACCTCTCACTACATGATCAGTTTCAATCCTGATGTTTCTCGAGGATGCAAGGACTCAGTTCCCAGGTCTGCATCGGGCCTCTGCCTGCACCAACACCGTGTCAGGCACCACGTGCTCAGAGGTGACAGGCAGGGAAGACAGTGTCTCCAGGACTTGTGGAGGGTGCAGCCTGGGCCCTGGTCAGGGCTCAGGAAGTTTTCCCAGCAGACATTTGCTCTTCTCCCCTCTAGGCCAGGCCCTGGGCTGGGCATCGGGGCACAGACATGCCCCTGCCCTCGGGGAGCTCTCAGTCTATTGGGGCACAAGCAGGGGATCAGATAACTCCAGGAGAATGAGTCGAACTAGCAGGGAAGAAGACCCTTAACCCTCAGAATACCTGGCGGCTAAACGGGAACGTTTGGCAGGCCAGGGCTTTGCTAGGCGGGACAGACAGTGGGGTGGCCAGAAGTCCGAGGAGGGACAGGTCTCCATGGGTGGACCAGTCAGAGGCAGCGTCCTGGAGAAGCTTGGTGTGGGAGCCATGGGGCAGTGGTCCAGGCATCAGGGAGGGAAAAGCAGTGTCCACCAGGAAAGAGCTGGAGCAAAGACCCGCAGGAGGGAATCTGGTGAGCAATGGCATCGTGAGAATGACATCGTGTGCTGGGCATGACCCAGGCCTGGCACTGTGCTAAGCCCTCGACACCCAGACTCTCACGTAAGTTCACGACAGTGCTGTGGGGGAGGGAATGATGGTCCCATTTTACAGAGGAAGAAGATAGCGTGACCAACCATCCTGCTTTCCCTGGACTGTCCCAGTTTTAGCACTGAAAGTCCCATGTCCCAGGAAATCCCTCAGTCTCAGGCAACCTGGGACAATTGGTCACCATAGAACAATTTCTCAACCTCGGCACTACTGACATTTGGGACCAGGTCATTCTTTGTTGTGGGGGCTGTCCAGTGCCCTGTAGGATATTTAGCAGTTTCGCTGGCTGCTACCTACTAGGTGACACTACATGCCCACAGTGTGACAACCAAGAACGTCTCTAGACCATGGGCCAAGAGGCAAATTTGCCCAGGGTTGAGAACCATTGCCTTGGGGAAACTGAAGCAGAGAGATTAAGAAGACAGCAGCTCAAGGCCACACAGACGTAAACAAGCCTAGAACTGTTTGCATCGGGGACTCATGGATTTCACAGTGCCCCACCTGGCTGCTCCTGGCTGGGCAAACAGGACATCAAGCCTGGAGCCCAAGCTCTGCCTCCAGTGTGATGTGTGTCCTAAACAAGCCACTTCCCAACTCCGGGCCCCAATGTCTTCATCTCTAAAGTGCGAGCTTAGATTTGACAGCCTCGACGGTCCCTTGGGTTTTGGAGCTCTGCCTGCCCAGGGACCAGGGAGGGTCAGCCCAGTTGGTGTGGAGGGGGGAGGTGGGGTGTGGCACAGGCCAGAAGCAGGGAAGTCGGTGGGCCGGGGGGCCCTGCCATCTGGGCTTAGCCACCATCAAGCCTCCTCCCACAGGGCACACCTCGTCTGAACTGCCCACAGCGGGTCCCTTCACAGGAGCAGCAGATGGGGGCTGAGCAGAGGGAGTGAGAAATGAGGGGGGAGGGCAACACCGCCCTCCAGGAAGCCTGAGCCTGTCTCTGTGGCCACCCCCATCGCTTCTTCCTTCGCCCCTGCCTCCCAGGTCTTCGCATGTAGTGACTGCTCAAGAAATAGTTTTTTGAATGAATAAATGAATGAACGAACAAACGTCCGGCCCAGCTTCCACCACAGCTGTGCAGAGACCAAGGTCCCAGACACCCTTGACCCTCCCAGGCCTGGATTTCAGCCATCACCCCCACCTCTGCTCCGTGCCAGGGCTGCTGCAGGGAAGGAGCGCTCCCCCCACCAGGGCGTCGATCTCTCCCTCCTTGGCAGTGAGCACCGGGCGCCCACGCTGGGGGATGCCTGGCGAGGCCCGCCTGCCTCCTGTGGAGAAGTCTCGGAGCCCCTGTGCTCCCCGCGTCTCCCGCCCCCCGCACTGTGGTTTGCCCACAGAGGAAGCAGCAGCTGAGCCCAAACACAGGCCTGGAGACGTGCTTGCTGGGGCCGTGTGGAAAGTTACAGCTGCCACCACTGAGGTCTTTGAAGACCAAACTGTTTGTGCTCCCCACAGCTATTTGTGGCCAAGGCACCCACCACCCACCACCCGCCCTGGCTCAGAGCTGGGGACTGAGCAGAACTCGGAGTGCTGTGGCTATTCCCCAGCCAACCTGGAGCCCAAAACCCAGCCCCCAAGCCAGCGTATCCCAAGCCAGACAAGCCACCCAACCAACCCACCTGAGCTAGGCCAGTTCTAGAAACCCAAGTGACCTAGCCCATCCCACTTGCTCTACCCTCCTAACCCTGCCCAAGTCAACCCAAACCAATCACCCAACGAACTAACCCAACCCGAGTAATGAGCTCAACCCATCTAACCAAACCTAACTTACCCAACCAGCCCAACCCAGGTAGCCCAGCCCCACCATCTAATCCTGCCTACCCAACTAATTAGCCCAACTCAACCAACCCAGCCCAAGCCAGCCAACCCAATTCAACTCAACAGACTAACACAACTGACCTAACTGAATGCAACTAACTGGCCAACTCTAACTAAACCAATCAAAACCAACCCAACTCACCCAAGTTAACTAAACAAAGCCAACTCCAAAACCCAGCTCAACCAAGCCAAACCAACTCAATTTACCCAGCCAAACCAACCTGGATCTCTCAATCCAAATAATCCAACCCAATTCAACTACACAGGTCATTTCACCTAACCAGGACAACCCAACTAATCCAACCCCACTCTACTCACAAGCCCAATCCAACTAATCAGTTTAACTAATCCCATTGAGCCCAGATAACCCAGCCTAACTCTACTTAAATCCATCTGGTTTAGGATAAATTCTCCCAAACCAGGTCATTTCTTTTTTTTTATGACAGAGTCTCACTCTGTCACCAGTGCTAGAGTACAGTGGCATCATCACAGCTCACAGCAACCTCAAACTCCTGGGCTCAAGCAATCCTCCTATCTCAGCCTCCAGAGTAGCTGGGACTACAGGCATGCGCCACCACGTCCAGCTAATTTTTCTATTTTTAGTAGAAGACAGTATCTCAGTCTTGCTGAGGCTGGTCTTGAACTCCTGAGCCCAAGTGATCCTCCCTTCTCGGCC
>CAUYSK010102311.1:0-13700 GCA_963575035.1 Avahi laniger
AGTCCCAGCTACTTGGGAGGCTGAGGCAGTAGGATCGCTCGAGCCCAGGAGTTTGAGGTTGCTGTGAGCTAGGCTGACGCCACGGCACTCGCCCCAGGCAAGAAAGTGAGACTCTGTCTCAAAAAAAAAAAAAAAAAAAAAAAAGAAACTTGACATGTTAATGGGGGAGAAAAGATATATGGTAACAAGTGCCACAAAACAGACATAGTGCTATGCACATTAAAGGAAGGAAATTATACAATTAGATATGGATTTACTTTAACATCAGAGTACTGGAGAACAAACAAAAAGTAATGACAATTTCAGACTAGACCTAATTTGTTTTGGGATAGCATGAGAATTGGTAAAAAGCAGCAGATTGAGATTTAAACTACATTAAAAAAGAAACTTCCAGATTAGAAGAATCATCGCACAGATTCAGGAAATCAAAAGAATTTATATAGTGTTTTCACCCTTGAGAGCTCTGACAATGGGATCAATAATTATTTGTCCAGAGCGATTTACATGCAAGTCTTTAGAGGGGCAAAAATAGACTAGACTACTATTCACCAGGCTTATCCCAAGCACTTTACATGTATTATCTCACTTAATCCCACAACAAATCCAAAAAAGTAAGTACTAATATTATTTCCCCTTTTTTCAAAAAAATTAAGTGAAGCTCAGCAAGGTTTGGCGACTTGCCCAAGCTTACAAAGGTGCTAAATGGTGCAGCCAGGCTTCAAACCCAGGCTGTCACCTTCCAGGCCATTCATTTACAACTTGAGATCATGAACAACTTACTATCTAACAAAGCAATCTCTGGCAAACTCCTACCCACATTCCCACAATCTTCCTGGTGAAATACCTGGAAAAGCCTCTCACTGAACAATTTATTCCTCCTTTGGGATCTAGGGCACTTTCTACAGAGCTCTGATAATAGTCCTTGGCATACTGTATCACTGTGAGTCGTGTATGTAGCAGTAGCCCCTGATAAAGTGTTACTGTTCCAAGAACAGGGAGTATGTCTTTACCTTTTTTCTTAGTATTCCTAGGTTCTGGCAGCTCAGTACCAGACTCAAGAAATGCCGGGAGAATGAACGAGTCCTCTGGCTTAGCTGACATGCTTTTGAAAAGTCACCCTCTTAAGTGAAGACCTCTAATTCGGGATCTACTTAATTGTGGTGCAGAGATTTGGTTGTCCAAATTCTGCAACCTAACTATCCTGTATCTCCCAACTTTAAATTAAGGGAATTCAAGAAGTAATGTAACTGGCCGTTGTCTACCACCATCCTCAGCAGCCTCATTCACCTTTGGGATCTTCACCCCCATTTTGAACAGTGGCTCAGCCAGAGTTACACAGAAACCAGAGGCAAAATAAATGGGAAATTAGATCACCTAATATTTCTCCTTTTCTTCATCAAGTTCTTAAAATAAAAGGGTTCAGTGAAGTTGCTGATATTTTGGGGTCTTAAAGGAAAGAGAGATACAAAGCAAGTGATTTTATACAGTCATGAAATGATTAAACAAACTTTAGGAAAGAAGGCAGGTCTGTGGATTGAGTTCATATGTATTTATAACTATGAAATAGTTTTAAATGCACATAAATTACATATGCCTGTTGAGCACATATAATTTTGCTACAGCAATGATTATAAGAGAACCTAGAGTAGATAAATAATCTAACATGTGTAATGTTATGTAAGTATCAAAATTTAAAAATTATATATGTGTATTAACATTGATAGAGCAAAATAAAGTTTTGGTACAGAGGAAGAAAAAATCTTTGTGATCTCAGCTCCTCTGACATTGCCCTACTAAGTCTAGGGTATTTCCTGAGTCCAGACCAGAAGGTAGATGATGAATGAAAACTGAGAAAGGAGAGGCACTGGAGTGATTATCATTCTCCTTCCCAAATCCAAGCCAGTAGCTGGCAGATAGCAGCTGTTAATATAACACTTTGGCTACAAGGGAAATCAGTTGCTAAGGGCTTAATGGCACAAGAATATATAAGTGGTAATGGGAAAAAAGACTGTCTGATTTTATAATCAAAATATGTATGAGGAATATGAAATTAGAAGGAAGATATAGCAGTGCCCTGTAACATCCCGGAATAGCGATTTATCACAGTGTTTAAGAATACCATCCATGGTACAAGCCTGTCTCAGGAAAGAAAATGAAACAAGACTCTAATCACCAGTGAAATGTTTAAAAGTGTCAGAAAAAAAGAGGACCCAGTTAAAATATGATTAATGCCATCACTTTTTTCTTCACCAACAAATTTCAATTTCAAACTGAAAATTATATTTCTATTCAGGTCACCAGGAAACAAAGATGCCTCCAGTATCCAGTAATTGGGAAGTGTCTAATCCTCACTGTGATAACCACAAATTGTCAGATTGCCAGATATACCAACAACTGCAGAGATCAGCTGGAAGATCTGAAGTGTGCATCACAGTGCTATTCAGGTTAAAAGGTATGGGCAGATTCAGCCATCCATTTGAATTAAAATATTGTGAAAATTAACTTTATAAGCTCCAACTGAAATTATATTGATTATTGGATACATTTATATCTATACATATTTTCTTGACTTCATTAAGTCTGTCTTTGAAAAGACTCTAAATCATACAAAAGCATTTAAAAATTTTATGATTTATTAATCTGTCAATCTCCCTGCATGTTTGTGTCCCCCCAAAACTCATATGCTGAAGCCAAATCCCCAGTATGAGGGTATTTGGAGGTAGGGCCTTTGAGAGGTAATTAGGTCATGAGGGCAGAGCCTTTACCCCTTCTGTCACATGAGGACACAGCAAAAACACCATCATTTATGACCCAGGAATACCTAGTTCACCAGATACCTAATCTGCTGGTACCTTGATCTTGGACTTCCCAGCCACCAGAACTGTGAGAAATAAATTTCTATTGTTTATAAGCCACTCATTCTGTTATAGCAGCCTGAATGGACTGAGACACTCCACAAATACAATTTTCTCATGTGACTGAATTCACTAACTCCCACTTCTAAGACAGAAATGTCAGCCACATTAATTAAACAAAACTAGTGTGATTGTTGCCCCTCTTCAGTTTGGGCCCTCTGCTTGCAGTTACCCTCTCCCTGACTAGATCTGATTGACAGATCTACCAACATAAAGAGACAAACCTATTAGATTCTGTTTAGGAACAGAAATGGTGACTACCCAAACACAATATGATTCTAAATTCTAGTTTTCAGTAAATTTAATTCCGCTCTTTCTCTCACTGAGGAATACTTTATAATTTTGGGGTGGGGAGATCAAAATGCAACACCAAGGCCAAACATCACAAAGAAAAAGATTTGTCTCCATGGAAACTTAACTCTTCTGTGCAAAAGAAGAAACTATTAAAAAAAATTTTTAATGACAAACTGAAAAACAACAACAAAGGGTCAACATCTTTCATCCAAAATTGACTCTTTAAAACTCAAGAAAATTGGGCTAAGGCTAAAAATAGGTAATTCACAAAAGAAGAAATATAATACAAATGATCAAAAAGCATACGGCAAGATGTATAATACAACTTCTATAAAAGTTACAGAAACAAGAATTAAATGAACAGTGAGATATCTGTTTTGCCTTTTAGGTGAGAAAAATGCAAAAGGCTGATTATTTCTAGCATAAATAAGCAAAGAATGTAGAATGTCATGCACTATTTATTGCTTGCAGAGCAAATTGTTGCAAGATTTTTGTAGGGCAGTCAATATGCATCAAAACCTAAAATATACATTCTCCCTAACCCATTAATTTTATTTAAGAATTTATCCTAAGAGGCTGGGCATGGTGGCTGATGGCTCTGATCCTAGCACTCTGGGAGGCGGAGGTAGTAGGATCACTTGAGGTCAGGAGTTTGAGACCAGCCTGAGCAAGAGCAAGACCCCGTCTCTACGAAAAATAGAAAAAAAATTAGGCAGTCAACTAAAAATAGAAACAAAAAATTAGCCAGGCATGGTGGCTCACACCTGTAGTCCCAGCTACTCGGGAGGTTGAGGCAGGAGGATCACTTGAGCCCAGGAGTTTGAGGTTGCTGTGAGCTAGGCTGACACCATGGCACTCACTCTAGCCGGGGCAACAAAGCGAGACTCTGTCTCAAAAAAAAAATAAAGAAAGAATTTATCCTGAGGAAATAACACTATTACACAGAGGTATATTAAAAAAATATTTAACACATTGTTTTCATTATTCAAAAGTTGTAAATAATCTTAATGTACTTAAATGGGATATTGGTTAATGCAATACTTACAATAATGTTCAGATGAGAAGATATTCACATCTCGTGAAAAATAACAGAAAAAATATATAACATGATCCTGTTTATGATACATCTAATTTAAGATAAACATTTTTTCACATTTCTAAAGTTAAAGTGTATCTTACAATTGATAGCATCTTAGAATCAATGAAATGTATAATTATTGATGTATTTAATAATCTGGAAGTATTTATTCAAAATTAATATCTGTGGTGGAAAATAGTGTACTAGGGTACTTTTATTTTCTACTCTGATGTTGTTTTTACTTTCTCTTATCAGCTATATTTTTAAAAATATTCCATAAAAACAATCAAATATTGCCATTGGGTTATTCTAAAATATTTTTAAATCCCTGGAAGAAAATAATATGCAGAATAGTTTATCAATACCCCAATAACCATTTTGTTTGGAAGAAAGATATTTGGATCCATAATGGATACCAAAATATAGTGTTTGGTTTTTGTGTTTTTTTTTAAGGCGTTTGACCAACTTCATGTCTACACATTCTTATGGGTGAGTGGCTCCTTTTTCACAATCTCAATGACATAAATTCCTAATTTGGCTAAATAGTGGATTTGCCAGATTTTCTTTCAGCTACAAAAAAAAAAAATACTCTAAAGAATAGATCCTTTTAAAAAAGATTGCATACTAATAGTTTAAAAATACTACAGGCTAATAAATATTAAAATACTAGCATTTTAGGTAAAATATTTCCATTAAGGAGTTAGAAACTAAACACATCACACTAAAACATTAAAACTGAGTAACATGTTACTCCTCATAGAATATATACCTCTGTATATGTGGGCTGAAAATAAATAATCATTTCTTCTGAAACAATCTCCAATAGAATTTTATGTCTAATAATAAATTAAATATAACTAAAAAGAAAAACAGGAATATAAACCTAGAATTTAAAATGTAATCTTTTTTATAAAATCATGAAACATAGTAGATATTTTTTTTTGAGACAGAGTCTCAAAATGATCCTCCTGCCTTGGCTTCCCATAGTGCTAGGATTACAGGTATGAGCTACTACACCTGGCCCAAATTATCTTTTATTATAGAGGGGTATAAGACTAATGTAGATGCTAGAAATTATAAAGGAAAAAAGATATATTTGATTACATAAAATTTGAAATTTTTTACACAATATAAAAATACCATAAAGTTAAAAAATAAAAAAAGAAAAAATTGCTATTTAACATTATCCTTAGTATATAAAGAGCTATTACAAATAAATAAAAAATATAAGTACATCAATGGAAAAATAAGGATATAAGCTAGCAATTTACAAAATAAGAAATAAACATGGCCAATATATGAAAAAATGTTGTTTTCGCTTGTTCAATAGGAAAATATTTTTAAAAGATTGAGAAAGTCTAATCTTCGAGTGTGGGGCATACTGACACTTTAATTCAGTGTGTACAGTGGTATATATAGTACATATTTTCTTTAGCACAATCTGAAAATAGTGTTCTTCCAATAAATATTTATTGAATGCCCATATATGTGGCACTGTCGTAGATGCTGAGAACATGATAAAGAGTAAGACAGACAAGGGAGGAGAAAGTAAATAAACAAATTAACAAATTAATGTATTGAAAAATAAAAAGTACCTACCCTTTGAACCATCAGCTTCTTTTAAAAAAAAACAATAGTCTTATTTATTGAAAGACATCAGTTAAGAAACAGAAAAATAATTACTGGGTAAGCTTATATGGCACATGATTATGATTAAGTTCCACTAATTTATATTTCTGTATTATGCTTTCTGTTAATTCCAGAGCATTATATTCATGCAGCAGTGGTAGTAAGTGCTAATTTTTTTATGTTCATCTTCTTGATAAAGCACTATAACATCAGGAATATTTAGTTGGAGTCATTTTCTACCATTGGAGTATGTGATACCCTAATGTTAAGAAATCAAGTCTAAGCCTAGGAAATTTAGACTGATTATTTTTGATTTACAAAACTTATATATATATATATGTATATATAAATCCAGTAGTTGTATCTGGCTTTTACCTATTTCTGTGTTGAAATTTTCCATCATTTACAGTTTGTCCCAAGCACAAATCCTGAGCCATGGGATGCCAGGGAATGATATAATATGGTAGTAGCACTGTTTGCTTTTGCATTCTTAAACCATTAATTTTACTTCTAGGAATTTGTTGTAAGAATGTAATCAACAAGTACACAAATGTTTGTTTAAAAATGTTATTTGCATTGGAAACAAATGTTCTTGACAGATGAATGGATAAAGAAAATGTGGTATATACATACAATTGAATACTATTCAGCCTTTCAAAAGAAGGAAATTTTGTAATATGTGACAACATGGATGAATCTTGTGACATGCTAAGTGAAATAAGCCAGTCACAGAAAGACAAATATTGCATGATTCCACTTATAAAAGGTATCTAAACTAATCAAAGTCATAGAATCAAAGAGTGGAATGGTGGCTGCCAGGGCTGGAGGGCAGGGGGAAATGGGGAGTTACTAATCAATAGGCATAAAGTTTCAGCTAAGCAAGATGAATAAGATCTAGAGATCCGTTATACAACATTGCACCTATAGTCAATAATAATGTATTATACACTTAAACATTTAAGAGGGTAGATCTCATGTTAAGTGACCTCACCACAGTAAAATAATTTTTTAAAAAATGTTATATTTACAGAATTGTCTATAACAGTAAAAAATGGACATAAATGTTCATTATGGGATTATTTAAATAAATTATGCAAAAACCCACATATAGCAATATTATGCAACTCTTAATAATGATGCAACCCACAGAATATTGGTCCATTTAAAATATGTGTGTTCATCTAAAAGAAAACCCATTTACAATGGCTTTCTATGGTTTTATGCATTTCTCCACTATGTAAATTTCTTAAAATGAGCATACATTTCTTGACAAAAAAAGCATATTGATGTTTTGAAAAATACAAATGTAATCTTTAAGAACTTCACAAACCATACACCACCAATATATTTGAAATTGCCAGCATTTTGATACATCTTAGTCATATTTTCTTCAGATTATAAATTTCTATAAGATTATCTAGATATTGTTCTGTATTAAAATTTACCTTAATTTTTTTTGCTTCGCCTTCCTTTAGGAACTTTTTGGTATCAATATCAATTTTATATCTTTCTAAACTAGCTTTGTTCTGGAATCTAAATGAGTATAAATATTATACTTAATTGCTCAGCCAAATACCAAACACTCCACAGGCTCTGTGCCTTTGGAACAGATGATTATGAAAATTTATGGTTCCACAGAGTTCAGAAACACTAGAGGTGTCAAAAAATAAAGATGGATTACAAAAAGCTCTGGAAAATGTGTGACTCGTAGTTCATGATGGCTTTGAAAAAGGATGAGAGTATTTACATGTGCTTTATGTTTATGTACATATACACATGCCTGTATTTTACATAGCATACATGAGAGTTCGTGTTTATGCTCAAGGTGTATGCTTTCACGTAGGTAAACCTGTTAATGCATATGCTTTATCTGCACCTCCAAAGCGAGCCACATTTGCCTTCATGTTATCTTCAGAAAACCAGCATCAACCCGTGTGCAAAGGGATTCGGTGTTCACCGGGCTCCACTCTGGCTACCTGCCTCGGAGATGGCCTATTTCTGGAGAAAGTGCAGAACAGAAGGGCAGGGCAGGCCATGGCCCAGCAATCAGTTGACAAGGGCGCGTGAGGCACTTCAGCACCACGGACACGGGCAACCCTGATCAAAGTCCTTTCCCGCGGAAATCGCCCCTCCGGAGCCGCCCCCAGCCCACTCCGCCCAGCGCGTTAACTCTCTCGGAGCCCCCAATTGTCACTCTGATTCTTTCAGCACAAGTCTCCTTCCTGCCAGTCTGCGCAGCCCTTCCTCCCTCTGCTCTCCTCCCAAATGAGGCCAAATGGGCGCACGTGGCATGGAAATTCTACAGCGCCCAGAGGACTGTAAGGAAAGAGTCGTGTTTTCCTCCCCGGGCTGGCGGAGGCTGAGAGGAGCTGCCCTGAGCCTCCGCCGCCCCACTCGCCGGCAGTCGAGCCCTTCCTCCACTAATTCTTGCCCTCGTCTCTCCTTGCGCGAAGATTTCTACAAACCGTCGATTTACCGCGAAAATCTCAACCCATATAGACTCGCGTTCAAGAGTCATGGACTAAGAGAGTAATAAGAAATACAAGTTCTTGACCATATTTCTAAAACTATACAGCATTTTTAAAAACTTGTATTTGAAACTGATCCCATGACGCCACAGGAGCTCACCCACCCTTCCCTGAGTGGCTCCTGGGCAAGAGGAAAGCAATAGCCACTGGCTTTTATCATGGACGCTGGGGGAGGGCCCATACCTGCGACGGTGGCAGAATATGGGAAGCGGGGACCATAGCTGATGCTGACCCTAGCAGCCTGGCCTCCGGGTTCTCCAGGAGGGCAGCGCAGAGAACTGGGGGCTTCGCGGCCTTTCAGGCGTTGTGCAGTGCCCCAGCGAAGGTTTGCAAAGGGGTCGAGGCGCTTCGCCCCCAGCCCAGCCCTCACCGAAAAAGAGGGGCTCTGCCTCTTAGGTGTCGTGGCTAAAAACAGGTGGTGGGTTTCGGGGTCCGTTCCCACTCCTTCCCCGTGGGGCGATCCGGCAGGCAGCGTCCCAGTCCGCCGCTGCCGACCGACTCCCGGGGCCCGTTTACCTGCGTGTCGCGGCGAGGAAGGCGCGCCCGGTGCTCCAGCCGGGACTGCGGTGTGCAGCGCGCCTGGTACAGCCTCGGAGCCGGCTGAGGCCGCTAAGCGCACGGCCTGCAAAACCGCGACCGCGGCTGCTGAGAGGGGCGGGGAGGGAGAGGGGCCTGCCGGCGCGCGCACTGCGCCTGCGCTGCCCGCTGCCCTTCCCACCCCGCCCAGCCGTGCCGACCCAGCCGCTGTGGGAGTCTAAGACCGCGGGGGGCGCCCAGGGTTTGTGCCTGGACTGAGGACTTCCTCTCCCTGCGCGGTGGGAGGTTCTTAGTCACGGGAAACTGCCTTCCCGGGCCCCTGTAGCCTACACGTTCTAGGAGGGAGCTTGTGTGAAGCAATCGCCTGTCAGCCTGGGCGACGTAGTCCTCTGAAAGGGAGCAGGGAGGCAGCCTTGGTCCATTTCCACCCAACTGCTTGCGTTTAAAAGTCGCTAGCCGATTCTTTGATATTTAAAAATGTTCCCAGCATCCGTAAATCGTGGTCTGGAAAGGTCTTCAGATATCCCCGAGTCCTCCCGACATTTTATTCATGAGGTCTCTTAGGGAAAGGTCTGGACACTGCAGAACTCCTTCCTCTTCTTGGGTCTGCGTACCCCAATACCAGGCCAAATGAATGTAATCTCTTGGAAATGACCTGGTCATCAAAGCAATGCATTAGATGGGTCAAGGGCACAGGCAGGAAGGCCATGACCCTAGGCCAAGCAAGAAAAGGTGAGGCCTGAACCAAGATGCTAGCTGTGAGAAAAGACAGGAGGTGTCTGCTGGTTTTTCCTCTGTTCCTTCAAATACTCTCTCCACTGTGCTCTCTGACTCAGGGCTGACCTTTACGGACTTCATCAATTGTAATCTGGCTTTCAGTTTGGCAAGTCTGAGGCACCTGCAGGAGATTAGAGGGCAGAATGTTATTAGGGACTTTCCCCTCCACCCCCAGTAAGGTCCCCTGTTAACAGTGGCTGTGTTCTTCATCTGAAAGCCATTCCTCCAGTCCTCTGACCCTCTTCTACAGTTTTCTCTGGTTCCTTACCGTTAGCTGCCCTTAACTCTTCAGGCCCGGGGCTGGTAATGGCTCTTCAGAGGTTTCCTTTAACCCTGTCCACACCTTTTTAAATAGTTCCTTCATTACACTTTCCTCAACTATCTTTTCCTACCTTTCCAGGACACTATAATAGATTTTAGTCCATTGTGGTTGGCAAGATTCATGAGAAAAAAAAAGTATGTAAAAGAAACATGGGGCTTTTAAAAGGGGAGATGTCTCCTAGAGCCACTTAACAATTCCCTGGGTTCCAGGCAGCTGTCTTGCTAGGTGGTCTCCCTACTGAGTCCCCTAGCCCAAGGATGCCAAATGTTAGGGACAGAAAAGCAAGAGATAATGAAATGATAGAAGCAGAAAAACAAGAAGGAGGAAATCATTAAAGAAAAACAATAAGAAGGAAATAGTTACAGAAAAATAACCAGGGAAAATAGTTATTTCAGTCTTAAAGAATGGGGTAATTATACCATGGAACAGTAACCACCAATCAGAAAATAGAAAAACACCATAAACAGTGACTTTCCCATCACACATACAGAAGAAAGGAATGTCTGAAACATAACCTTTAAGTTATGTCCATACCTGGAAAAATCCAGACCCCAAAACCCATGACGTATTGTCATTAAGTAATTATAACTGACCTTTTACATCAATATATACTACTAGAATACAAAAGGAAAAACATAGAAGACAGTGTCTTCTCCACTTGGAAATGTACTTTCTCTTTGCACCCTTAAACTTCCCTTACAATGAATTCTTCATGCATGCTTGCTGAGTGTCATCTCTCTCCCTGGCATGGGCCAAGCCTTGTGATTCCTCCAAGCTAGGAGCCCAAGAACTGGGGAAACACTTCAAAGTCCAGCCATGGACAGTACTACGACACAAAGACAGTTTGAGTAGACCCAAGAATGGAATTCAAACTGCTCATAACCAATGTGTTCACAAAAAGGCTGCGGATCATCTGCCCAGCATAATAGAATTTTGAATACCTCTTGATGTAGAAAGACAGTCTAGATTTTTATGGAGCAAGTGCTGGTGCCCTGCCAACTGCAGCTGGGCTACTTTTGAATGAATCAATATTCTTAGGACACTTAAGAGAGTCCTGGGCACAGAGTCTGATAAATGTGCATAAGAGGAAACTACTGAATGAGGCAATTGTCAAGATTGAGGGCCTCTGGCTGTTTCTATAGAAAACCCAGAGAATATTCCCAAAGAGGGAAAAGAAAGGGCCATAGAGTGAGTAATAATCATTAAATTGGCCCTAGCACTCCATATCAGCTTGGTCTGAATCCAGGACTTGACCATTTCTCAGACTTGTCAAAACAACCAAACTGGTTTGACTAGTTTGATTCCTCTTCCACCCCCTTCAAAAACCAACAACCCAAGGCGGCAATATCTTGGCAAAACTTACCCAAAGGGATCCCCAGGCATAGCTGGTAGCTGTTTGCAAACAGAATTAATGTCCAAGCAAACAGATCATGTGTACTGAGTACAAATGAGACCAGAACACTTAACATGTATTTCCTGACTTTCACCCTTTCTAAGAGAAAGGATCATTTGCTGTTCAGACAGGCATTCATTTTGCTGATCTAGGTAAGGAATAGAGGTGCAGAAGCAAAAGAAGCCTCAGAAAGCTAGGGTGACCTACAGAGCTTCAGCCAGATTTTATGTTTCTCTGGAAGAAAGTGGGACAGCTTGGGAGTGAGGAAGAGAGGCAGAAAAGTTTTGAGGATGGGAGCAAGATTAAAAAAAAAAAAGCCTAGAATGAGCTGACTTTAAGACAGAAAGTTTCTGGAGGTTTTGAAAACATGAGACTAGGGATTTAGCATAGCTGCCATTCTGAGCGACACTGAGATTCAGATAGGGAGAAAAGAGGGTTTTTAGACGATTTGGTGTGTAATAAGTGGAATTATTTTGTGCTGTAATACTGAAAGCTTTTCCTTGCAAGTGTCAAAAACTCAAACTAAAACTGATTTAAGAAAAGGAATGTATTTGGCTTAATAACTGAAAAATCCATTGATAGATAACTTCCAATATGGTTGGATTCAGGCGTGCAAACAATGTCATCAGGACCAGGATGTGGTCTCTCTTTTCCTCTCTGTTGACTTCAAAGAATCTATTCTCACATACTTATAAAATTAAGGGGTAGTCTCAATAACACCCTAATAGTTAACCATTCCAGGAGAAACACAGCATTTATTTCCCAGTAATGCCAATGGAATCTTGAAATTATGTCTCATTGGCAAATTCTGAATTATATACTCAACCATATACCTTAATCTGGAGACAAAGAATGGGGGAAGTGGGATGTGGCAGCTCATGCCTAGCACTCTGGGAGGCCAAGGTGGGAGGATCCTTTGGGGTCAGGAGTTTGAGACCGGCCTGAGCAAAAGCTAGACCCCATCTCTACTAAAAATAGAAAAAGTTAGCCAGCCATGGTGGTGCACACCTATGGTCCCAACTACTTGGGAGGCTGAGGAGGATCGCTGGAGCCCAGGAGTTTGAGGTCGCAGTAAGCTGTGATGATGCCACTGCACTCTAGCCGGGGCTACAGAGCAAGACTCTGTCTAAAAAACAAACAAATAAACAAAAGGAATGGGGAGAGCTCATTCTCCAAAAGAAAATTAAGGTTCTATTACCAGAATAAACCATATAGTGATGGATAGGTGAAAAAAGGAAATGCTCATTATAGGTAACTCTCAAAGAACTTTAGTTAAGATTTATATTGTTTTTCAATTTTTTTGAAAAAAAAAACAAAAACACCATACTAGTGTTTCTTTTGAAAACGACATCATGTTGACATGAGCAACAAGGCAGCTGAAATGTTCCTTTAACTTAAAAAATAAAGTGAAATGTCTTGCTGTTCCTAAACAAAGAAAAACCAGAAAACATTTTAAAATGTATTTTGGTCTGAGTTTCCATATGCTCATATCCCTTATTTAAGTAAAAAGGACCCTTTTCTAATCCCAATAAACAACTCAGAATCCTCAGAGCCCTGAGTAAGTTACCAGAGCTCCTGGTTACCACTGTGGAAATATTTGTTTCCTCCATCAGCACTACCAACTTCACTCTCACAATCAAATACAAAGCTCAGTACAGTTGATGCTTAGACAACATGGGTTTGAACCATGTGGGTTCACTTATACATGTGGGGTTTTTTCCCTATAAATATATTGGAAAATTTTTTGGAGATTTATGACAATTTGGAAAAAATTACAGATGAATTTCAAAAGAAATATTGAAAAAATTAAGAAAAAGTTAAGTATGTCATGAGTGCATAAAATATATGCAGGTACTAGTCTCTTTTATCGTTTACAACAATAAAATATACACATATCTATTATAAAAAGTTAAAATCCCCATCTCTACAACAAAAAATAAGACAAATTAGCTGGGTGTGGTGGCACATGTATGTAGTCCCAGCTACTTGGGAGGCTAAAGTGGGAGGATTGTTTGAGATCAGGAGTTCAAATCCAGTCTGGGCAACATAGCAAGACCTCGACTCTAAAACAAATTTTTTTAATCTTTTTTTTTTTTTTTTACAAAGTGGAATAATATTGTACAGTTTTGCAAATTGCTTTGTTTTTCTCAACAATGTATCACTGATATCTTTTTATGGCTATGAATACAACTGAATGCAGCTCTCCCTCCTTCTTTCCAGTGACTAC
>CAUYSK010102312.1:0-18709 GCA_963575035.1 Avahi laniger
CCAGCAATCATGTAGACTGAAAATTATGTAATTTTTTAAACTGAATTTTCTAGATGAGTTGGCATCAGGTAGATATTTCCTAATTGAACTCACCATAAAGTCATATAAAACAAATAAAATTATTGAAGATGTTAACTGTCAATGAAAGTATTGGATCAATAAATCTTCCTTCCTCTAGAGGTGAGTGATTAGTGTGCCACTCATTAACCACCTGCAATGCACAGAGATAGCTTCAGTCTTGCTACACGTGCAAGTCTGTTGTCTAAATATTGCAAATTACTCCTTCTAGATGAGCAAAAACCATTTATTTAATGGGTTCCCAAGCACCTCCAGGCACTAAGGAAGGAGGACTACTGTAAGGAAGGGTCTTTGTGGAACCCCAGAGAAGACCCTCTGAAGACAGACTTGGAAAGACCACCCTCTGCATTTGGTTTTTTCCAGGCAGCCTATTATTTATGTGATGATCATGGCCCTTTGATAGTCTGGGAATTATCTTCTTTAAGAATAAAGAGGAAATGTTTGAATTGCAGCCTACGGTCTATTCTACTCACTTTTGAGCACCCTTCTTAGTTTATAGGTAAGGGACAGGTATTAGTGAAGTGATCCAGCTTTTAAGCAGTCACAAATTTATGCTCATCACCAAACATAAATCAGAAAACAACGTTTTGAAGCTCTTTGGAAGCTTGTAGAGCACATGAGTAACGATCAAGACACTGGAGTGAGTAGCCAAATCTCTAAAATTATTCCAGCCAACTTTAGCTTTGAGTGCTTGTTTCTATGGATTAAAATGATTTGCTATTTCCCCATGCCCTGTCCTCTTTTTCCTTGAAGAATGTATTCTTTTAAAAAAAATTATTTTGTCCAAGGCATCCCTTGATTTGGGTGATTCATAATTGATCAACAATATTAATGTAGAGAGGTAGAACACTAGAAGTTTGCAAGTTTTATAAGGCAAAGATGTGGAGCTCCTACTTTCAGGCAGTCCTTGGGCAAAGGTTTTGAAGCCCAAGCCTCAAGTTCTTAACTGATGACACAGAGGCATTGAAACTGCAGTTTCACTGTGAAGCAAAGTAGAGCATTCACTTAGTAAACAGAAAGTATGCATCGTAGGTAGCATATTGGTTTCTTAAGACTGATGAAAAAGTTAGGTTGGAAAAACATGTTCAATGCCCGTAGCACTTGCTATCTGCACTTTTCATTCAGCAGTTAGTACATGCTACCATATCTTGCCCTATATCTTTTATAAAAATGTCCCAATTATCTAATTAGCTTGGAATCTCTAAGAGACGTTCCAGGTACTGGCATTTTATGGGGATTTCCATGGACTACAAACCCAGTGCATCTTGCCCTGTGGGGAAACCAAGAATGCCCAACAGAATGAAAATGGAGAAGTCCCCAAATAGCGCATCAAGAGACCACCATTAGTCCCTAGAGAAGGGAGACCCAGCTGCAGTTATGGTAGGCTGCATCTGTAATCTGGCAGCATCCCCTGGGCTGTCCATGCCTGGTAGATGCTTCAGAGCAGCAACTGTAATGATGTTCATGCTCAATGAGTGCAAAACACATCCTATTTGTCAGGCCTGAATTTTTTATGGATTATGAATCAAGAGCATTCTCCTAGGGTTTGTGCAGCAAAATCATGTAGAGGGCTTCTACTTTTGCTCTGTGGATGTTATTTTAGATACTTCTCTGTCCTTTATACTATGTGTTTGGACTAATATACTGAGGAATCTCTGATTCTAATCAAGACTATCTCTGTTACTACACCCCCTGAAGTAACCCAAGTCTACTGATTTCTTTTGGGGGGAGGACTCTAAGAGAATGGGACCTCAAGATACAGATGGACCCACCAAGTTTACCTGCACGGTCTGGCTGCATGAATGCTGTTGTGGCCATGTGGGGAAACAGGGTCAGGGAGTCTCGGTGAGTCCCTCGGAGGTGGATGGTGTTCCCTTGAAAAGAAATTCCATGCATGTCGGTGTCAGTGCCCAATCCAATCATATGCCAGGAAACTCTATCCTTTTTGCACATGCTTAGACCTGGCTGGTTGCCATACATGTAGCCATTAACAGCTAAATGGAAGGAAAAAGATAGTCAGAGCCCACTATAATTATGCAGATATACTGAAAACATACCATCTTACTGAAAAAAATTAGTGAGGGATGGGGGGTGTTCAAGTATGTAAACTATTGATAGAAGATCCTTGTTATCAGAGAATAAATAGTACTGGGGAAAAGCCACATGGTAAATCAACTTAAAATGGAGACCAAAGTTAACAATAATGAAAATATACCAAAATTATTCAAATGTTATATTTAATAACACATATGCAAGAACACTAATTCTAAGAATCAATAAGAAATAAATCAGGTTGTTTTCTGACATAACTTTCTGACAAAATTGTTTCATGGCATGATATGATATCCTTCATTTTACATTTTATTTTTGCAGATTATAAAGAGTATCATTCTTGTAAAAAATTTTATTGACTTCACCAATTTCCTTGTATTCTTCTCTAAAACTCTTGATATGAAAATCATTTTCTTTTTATCCTATCATCTCCTGTGTTAAATGTCTTTTCCTCAGTTTTTAATTCATTTAATTCTGTCAGACCCTCTTGCCAGTGACTTTGCGTTTGAGTCTAGAAGTTAGCAAACATTCTTTTACTTATTTCATGGATTCCGAATCATTTGAAAGACTTTCAATCAATTGACACTGTATCTGCATGTCTGGTCAGTAGAGAGGGATTTTTGGGAAGGGCGGGAGCACTAAGTTTATAAGAGATTAGACCTTGAGTAAATACATTTGCTTTATGATAACTTCTACTTCCTACCCCAATAAAATAACTGCAGGGACTTTGATAATGATCACTTAGATATGAAGACCTTCTGTGCTTCCAGAGTGGCAGATTGTTTTCATCTTTTACATCAACCTGAATCCACTGATATCCAAGGCTATCTGAAGCAGTGCCTTGAAAAGAGTTTGGAAACCGCATTCCCGCCCTGTAGGGAGGAGTGCCGTGATTGCATAACAGTGTCTGACAGGGGAGTGCACATAATTATGTCTCAGCTTGATGTCCCTTAGAGACATAAACGTTCTGTCCCTCTGGTACTCTCTGCTAGTGCCCATAGCAGGGAGGAACAACTGCTGTACACATAAATGACCTGCTCTCATAATCCCATTATCAAACAAAATTACTTTTTATATCAGCGTCTGCGGAACCAGTGTCACTTGGTAATTGTACTCAAATCTGGGATTAGTGTCAGAAATTTCAAGAAGGCCTGGGACTTCTGCGAACACCACATTTTCTAGAAAAAAAGTCTTTGATAATGCTTTGGCAAATAAATAGTCTCAATCGTGTTGATTGAATGTTTAAAAGGTATGAGTGTAAATCAGGATGCTAATAAATTTAGCCCTTGGCTGGCTGATAGAGAATCTTCTCTTATCTTGGAACTCTTGTTTAAAGCCTCTCTTGCTGGATCATTCACTCCCTCATCCATTCATTCATTCAACAAACACTTTTTGCACACAGCCTGTGTAATAGACACAACACAAAGCATTTTTGTAGCATATGAGGCCTTTTCTCTTTGGCTTTGTTGCTTTTTTTCTTCCCATTCCACGCAAGCAAGACAGAATTTAATTTATAATTAACGTGAAATTTAATTAAGATACATTATTTTCCTTGAACTTTGCTTTATAAACAACACATCCTGCCTTTCTAAGATGTGAAAATGAGTTTCTCATTGCCAAACCAAGTTGGGACTGGATTTGACATGGTTCAATCGGTTGTTTAATATTTTCTAAATAAAGTCCTCTCTGATGATAAATTTCTTTTACAATTTAGCTTCTCCTCTAAGGAACTGTTATGTTTCCTCATTTCTAGTGTAGTTGCCCTTTTTTATTGTGTACTAAGAAGTTCATAAACAAATTTCATATTTAGTTAATAGCAAAACTTTTTTTTTATAGAAGATGATACTGCAAATGCACTACTACATTCTTTCCATTGGTCCAAGAGGAACTCTGTTGGAAATTCGCATCTGGGACCGTGGGGTCTGTGACCTGGTTACTGTGTGTCACTTGTAACTGTGGACTTTTTTGGATTTCCATGGCAGGGAAGGAGGCTAGGAGCTATTTTGTTATTCTTTCATACTGTTTTTAAAGGCAATAAATAGATGTTATGCTGGATCTTAAAACAAGCAGATTAGCATCCGTTATCTTAATAATACTTGATTTAGGCACTTTTGCTGACCGTGCACTCTTGTAGGCATTGAGTTTGAACTGTTGCTCATTACTCCACCACCTTATAATATGCCCAAGACTAACGAGCATCCTGTGTTAGTCACAACCAGTTAGCATGTGGTTTGCTATTGTAACACTTGACATAAAAAGAGACAGGGAGGGAGAATTAAATAATTCCTCCCAAATGAAGATCTGGGATAGGAGCAGTAGTGTTTTACAAATTAACACTTTCAGCAGTCACTTGTACGGCTTAATTAGAGAAACTTGCTGTATAATGATGATTTCCTGTTATCACTTTGGTTTTCAGACTTAATGATGGTATTGTGAACCCAACAGAGGGCATTTTGTCAGTAATTTTCTACATTTATGATGAACTGTGATCTTTGCTAGTTTTAATTTTGTGTTGCTTCATCTAAGGGTGATAAAACATTTTAGAAGCTTTAAGTTTCACAACATCTCTGGGAGATAGTGAGGGGTCACCACACCGCGTGAAGACGAAGGCATGAAATAACTTACTTGTGACCAATAACAATACCCAAGAAACCAAAATTAAGATAATTAAAACATTCCAAATTTTCACTTCAAGTGTAATGACGCCTTCCATTCACAGGAGGCAAAGTCGTTTGTCATACCGTGCATTCGGTTGGATTTCACAAACTCTTTATCTTCTTTGTCAACACTGAAGGGACGCCAGGTAAGCTTCTTAATGTTTTCATCAAAATACCTGCTCAGATTCTCATCAAAGACTGTGAACAGTAGGTAAAACTCCTTGTCTATTCCTTTCTACAGAGAAGAAAGAAACGAATACTTAAAAAGTGCAGCTTGGAGGAGTTCATAGCACTGCTTTGCTGTCCAAGTTCACGCAAAGTGTGTTAGGGCTACCAACATCAGCTGTGCATGCGCCAGGTCATTTTGTAAATCAGGATTCAGAACCTTACTCTGACGAATTTGTTCCATACCCAGAATATTCGTCTTTCTCATTATATCCTTCCCCCCATCCATGTGACTTTCTCCAAGGAAATCAGTCCCTGCTTGGCAGGTAGGAAGCAAGTTAGTATATCGGAAAAAGGACAAAGTTGGATGCTCAAAGTCCTAAGTTTTACTCTTGAGTTTTCTTACTTGGTATATTTCCTGGGATTTCACTCAATGTCTCTGAGCCTCAGTTTCTCCAGCTTTAAAATATGGATAATCATTCTTCTTTGCCTTATATGATTGTTGAGGTACACTGTAAATATTCAGACTTATAATACATGTAATAGATATTTCCAGGATTGGTCCTTCATGTAGGGAAATGAAAATCAGAAGTGAACCAAGGTATTTTTTGTCCTCTAAGCCTGGAAATTCTTTTGAGCCCAGAAGTGGGCCCATACAATACCAAAAATTATAAAATATATCATTTAATAAATTGCCTTGCAATTTCTAATTGCTGAAGCAAACTGGATTTTCCTATTTTCATCAGTGTGTTTAATACCATGCAGACATAGCTTGAAATGCTAGGCTTTGCCATTCTAATCAGTGCACCCATTCAAGCCTCTAAGTTGGGACTTGCAAGAAATTATCTACACGTATTCTCATTCCTTCAGTCATAGTAGTGCTTTACCTCCAGTTTACCATAATGAGTCACGTGGTTCTCAGTCTTGGCTATACATTAGAATCGCCTGGAGGTTCTGACTGATGGGTCTGGAGCATCTGAATAAAGGATGTTTATAAG
Organism: Avahi laniger; assembly: GCA_963575035.1. NCBI lineage: Eukaryota > Metazoa > Chordata > Mammalia > Primates > Indriidae > Avahi > Avahi laniger. The sequence continues at coordinate 5,951 of CAUYSK010102312.1, forward strand.
GTCCCCAGGTGATTCTGATGATGGCCAAGTTTGAGAAACCTTGACGGAGAAGAATAATTCCAGTTAGCATTCCATGTGGGTTTCTGATGATTTCAGAATCAAAGCAACATCAGGAAAAACCCACCAAATTCCAACCACAACAAGCAGAAGTCATAGGTTCCAGGGTGGGCATCTGTAATTGGAAATTCAGATCTTAAATTTTTACCCAAAAAATTAAAATAAAATTCCCATTATGTAGAAGTCAATGTCAAGAGGAAGCAGGAGAAATCACTCTCTGTAGCTGACTCTATCCCTTGCCATACTGTGGCTCTCTCCCACATACAACCCTGAGAAGAACTGGTGACATTTCATGGCCTACCTGTGTCCCATCAGCATTGAGAACACCCTTTTTACAGACTAGCAAAGGCCCTACAAGGCCAGAGTTTGTGTCCTTGATTGCGTCAACTGCCGAGAAGTAAAGATATGTCAGACAGGGAGGGTCGTCAGCTGTAGGGCTTACACTTTCAGGCACTGTCCACCTGTATGTGAAGGTTTCACCTGGTTTAACATGCGCCCCCGGTTTCAGAAATCCTGAGGATATAAATGAAACAGTTACTCAAAGCAACAGCCAAGAACACTACACTTGTCACACTGTGTCTTCCCTCTCTCTGATGATGATGACTTTTGCACAAAGACAGTTGCTTCCTCTTATGTATCCCACCAGAGGAGGCCACTGCCACAGCCTGCTGTTTTATGAGATCGGTACTTAAAGGACTATCTTCTTCATAGATTGCATACTATTTTTTGCTCAAATACCAGGCTTAGCAAATATTAAAAGAATGATAGTGGCCCATTCAACAATTCAATGAAAATCCATGAAATATCCCTGGAGTGCCTTCTATGTAAAATACATTTTATTTGGTCCTGCAGATGATACCGAAAAAGGTTAAGCAAGAGATCTATCTTTAAAGAGTTTTAAATCTAGAAGATTGAACTAGGAAATAACTTACATAACTACAAGGTAGAAGAGATTAGTGAATGCCCAAGATCATAAAGCTGATAAAAATCAAATCAAACTCAGTTTTGTCTGATTACAAAGACTGTGCACTTAATCTTCACATTGTTACTGCCGAAAAACACACTGAATCTCTCTTACTAGACAAGATCAGAGACTCACTGTGCATCTTGTGTAGTGCTTTTCAAAAAGGTGCCCAATATGTTTGCTTAGTTAAAAAAAAGAAAATATAAACATTTTGTCTGCCCCTAGTTTTTCTCTCTGCACAGCCGCATGCGTGCACACACATGCACACACACACAAACACACACACACACATACACACAGAGTCTCTCTGAGTATTTTGACCAAGGAACAGAGCACAGGTATAGGAACTGGCTACAGCAGGAGGTGAGGATGGATGTGGGGAGAGGGAACTCTCGCACCATTCCTTCCTCCTCTGTGCCCTCACCGTCACCACAAAGCCTATTCTCCACCGGGTATGGCCTCACATGCAAGTGTGAAGTATCCCAGGGGGCCATGATGTCTGCTATGGTGAGGGGGACGGGTCCTAAGGAACCAGGAGTTTCCCAAGAGCAGTATCATGAATGGAAGGATAGTTCCTGCAGCCACAGGGCAACAGCTGCCTTCCACAAAGCAAGCCTGTGCTGCGTCCTCTGTGATGGGGAGAGGCCGCATATGATGGTAAGCACATACTGCTGGTTTTAAATAAGTATTTGTTGATAGATACAGAGACCATGTGTAAGGTTTTGATGTCAATGAAACATTGGAAATCAGATTTTCTCGCTTGCCTTTACCCGCAGACTCCCATGCAACCTACAGCAGAAAAGCTGTCCATCTTTGAGAAGAGGAAGTGATTGTGAAAGTTGCTCGCTTTGAGATTTACTGCATTGCTGAAGGAAAAGGAAAGAAATTAACGTTTCCTAAGAACCTACTGTAGGCCAGATCCTGTCCTAAATTCTCTCCATCCCTTTCCAAAGTGCTGTGAGGTGTTATCATCTTCATTTGACTGGTGAACAGAATATGGTTCAGAAAGTTTAAATAATTGCCAGGCTCTCCAGGTTGGTAACAGAAAAGACCAGGATTTGAAGCAGGTCTGTCTAGTTCTAAGAACTTTGCTCCCTCATCCTGTTTCCTCCCCAAGCCCAGGCTGAGACTTACCATCTATGTTTGGGGCTGCATCAGACGCTTTGTCATAGATCACACCATGGGGCAAAATGCTGTAGACCTTATCAGCTTTGTTGGCAAAGGTCACTAACAGGGTATCCCCCACCTCTGCCTTGATGACTGGGCCTGAAAAATAGCAAGAGGAGGATAGAGAACAATGAAAAGAGACAGAAAGAAGTGAATTGGAGCAGGAGAAGAGTCATTCTGTGTAGATGTATGTGTAGATGTATATGCCCAGCTAACATCTCCCAGGGTTCAAAACATGAGGGATGGTTTTACTGTACCAAGAATTCCAAGATGGGCTTCTGCAGCAGAGAGTCTCTTTCTTTGGGTAAAAGTTGCATCAACAAACTCAGTGTATCGAGCCTTCCAGTATTTTCCTCCTATTCTGTTGTCCCCTTGTGTGAAGTAAGGCTCAGAATCACTGTGAAAAGACACAGCAATCTGCCTGAGAACAGATTTCAACATATCTACCAAACGCCTTAATTATGAAGCTTCATTTTATTGTTGTTAGCCCACTCACCCACCCATCTCCCGAGAAAAGACAGCACAGGCTTCATCAAAGTTCCAAGAAATAGTCAACCAGCCTCAATAGTCTTCAGAAGCTGGATGATGCTTAAGCTCATTTCTCTCTTAGCATTGTACTTTCTTCCCCTGAGGTCCAGCAACAAATGAAGGCACAGGAGAACTTACTTACCAATACTGGAGTCCCAGAATGGTGTCCTACAAAGTAACAAAGAGCTAACTGGTTTCTTTGCAGAATAAGCATCCCTCTCTCTCTCTTGCTGATGTCAAAATGAATAGTATCTGCATCTAGTAAGCTCTTTGATATCTGGCATGGTTAAGGAATGGAGTGTTCAGTTAATCAAACAGTTTAATCAGTGGAGCGTTATCATATAAGCTATATACATGAAATACCAAATTTCCAAGTTGTGAAGATGACAATATAAATTCTGACTAATACCGTCTTTATACTATGTAATTTCCATCCATGGTACCACCACTCTTGCAGTCACCTAGACTGGTTTTGTCTTCTTTTTCTGCCTCATCCCCTTATCTCATTCATCCTTACTTTGTAAATTTTTTGCACCCTTCCCTTTCTATGTTCTTTGTGCCTTTTTTCTTTTTCTTTCTTTCCACTGACACAACCCCAGTTCGTGCCCTAAGAGCTTGGGTTTGGACCATTGTATGACTCTCCTAACTGCACACTCTGCGTCTTCGATCTCACACTGACTCGTGCATTTTTTTCTTAACATACACAATGCTACAACATTAATCTCTAAAATGGTAGTTTTCATTGTCATTTACTTGCTCCAAAATCTTCAATTGCTTCCAGTTCCCAATCAAATAAAGTTCAAAAGAATTAAAGGACCTCTGCCGTTGATATTCAGTTTACTTTACCGCATTCCTTCCCTATTTATCTATGCAAATGCCCATTCCTCTATGCAAATCTTCTACTCCAGTCATTCTGACCTATTCATGCTCCCCTATCCAGTGGGTGTCTTGCAATAATCCCTGCATCTAAAATTTCTCTCCTTACTATTCACTCGTATAAATTCTATCACTCTTCAAAATCGTGCTTAAGTCCTACTTCCTCTGTGAAGTGTTCCCTGGCTATCTTAGCTCTCTCTGAATGCCCATTGAATGACTCATCTTACTCATATTTGTAACTTGCAAAGTTATTTTTCTTTTCCTGTGCACCTGGCTGCTTTCTCCACCTGAAGGTGGGAACATTGTCTTAGATATCCTTGCATCCCTCATGTCACCTTGTACATTGTGCTTTCATATATCACATTAAATATCAATTGAACATAGTTTAATCTTTCATATTTCAGAAGGTACTTCAGAATTCTAGAAGGCCTCTAAGACATAATTTTCAATGTTAATTCTCATTATTCTGTTCATGAAGAAATACTGGTCAGTAGAGAATGTTTATATCAAAGAGTTTTCCATATGTGGTTCACACAAATCCTTTAAGCAAGGTTCAAGTACATCAATTTGGTGAAAGAATGAATGAATGTATGTATGAATGAATGAATGAACAAATAAGTGAAATGTACAACTAAAAAAAAAATGATGTATTATCATTGATTACAAAGGGAATTTTTAAAACATTCCCTCAAATATAAAAAAGGATTATAGGATAAAGCATTCTTGATATCACACTGTACATTTTTTAATGCTTTTACAGAGTCATTGTATATGATTCTATAACAAATCACAGAGTCCACATACAGTTGATGAATTGCTAGATTCAATTAAAAAAATTACTATATGCTATGGGAGCTTAGACATTAGAGTTAGGCTTTGAAAGAAGAATGGCCTTTTACTGAACAGGGAGGAAAAGAACATTTTATAGGACATAGACGGGGCATAACTTATCCAAGGCTTCCCTTGAACCAAAAAGGTAACCTCCTTGGCTAGCTCATCTCCATTGAAATAATGTCTTGTCTTATTCCCTCTTCAAGACTGTCTGCTCCTTATATGCAAAGGCTTTTTGCTATTCTCTACCAGCTTAGTACTTCTCAAGGCATTTAGCACTGTGGTTTGCACACAGTAGGTACTCAAGAAATGTTGGATGAATGAATGAATGGATCTAGTGGTTTGATTTAGTCAACAAGTCAGAAAAGAATAAATACTCTGCCAGTTCTCAGCAGTACTTTTACAGTACTAAGAACTCTCTATGCAGCGACATTATGCCATCTTTGAGTATGTGCTCATCAGAGCAGTGCCTGGAATACAAATGTAATTGCAGGGAAAGCCTAACATGTGCCTCTCTGAAGAGAGGCTTAGAAACACCAGCAAAGAGTGCTTACCTGCCAGAGGCATTGAGGGGAAGACCGCTGAATTTGTCATAGCCTTGAGGACCATAATCCCAAAGAACTTTTTCAGCTGCTATAAAGTAGCGCCTTTGTTGACCCTTCATCTTGGGGTGAAAAATATCACTTTTGCAGTTACCAACATTGTACTGCCCCAGCATACCAGCTGCAGAATAGAGGAAAACCACAGCCAATGTATAAATGCTCATAAAATAAATCATACAGAAAAGGACTGATAGATTTGACTTCATGAATATTTAAAACTTTTGTACAGGAAATTAGACCATAAACCAAGTTAAAAACAAAGGATAAATGGTGGGTGAGGGATATTTGTAGCAAATATGACAGAAGATTAATATGTAAATCACTTTTACAAATTAGGAAAGAAAAAAAATGGGCAGGGGACAGAAATAGGTTATTCAGAAAGGAAATAATACTGGCCAATGAACAAATGAAAATGGAAGTTAAACCTTAATAATACTCAAATGACAGTGTTGTTCATTTATAGAATTGGTAAAGATTAGAAAGTCTAATAATTCTCCATGCTGGTAGAGGAGAGAGGAGTATGCTCACACACTGCAGGTGGAAGAACAGCAGTTGCTAAAAGAGAATTTGGCAATGTATTTCCATAGCTTTAAAAAAAAAATCAAACTCTTTGACCCAAGAATTCCAAAGCCAGTAGTTTTCCCAAGCAAATGTTCAGACAAAAGTGCAACTATATCTGTAAATTGATGATCATCAGTAGTCTTTATAAGAGGAAAAAATAATGGAGGAAAATACAAGTGTTAAGCAATAGAGTGTTGGTTAAGTAAATTGTGATCTCCTTATACTGGACACTGGGAACATTAACAATAATGAAGTAACTCTATATTCACTGACATGGAAATATACTTCTGATATACTAATCAATGAGAAAAGTAAGCTACAGGGCAGAATTAATAGACTAATTTCATTTTACAAATATCACATATTTATATATTAAGGTATAGAAAATAGGAAGATATTCATGAAAATGTGGTGCTGTTATCTCTATGTGGGACTACTGGTTTTTAAAATCAAATTATATGTATTTTATAATTTTTTACAATAAAATTTTCTGAGGGTGGGCAACTTAGGAAATACTGTATTTCAGTCACTGTACAAGCACCAGCTATGTCCACAACTACTGGCCAACTTAGCAGTCTTGCTAGTCTCAAATGGCTGCTGATGTTTTGATTTTAAATCTACAGTTTCTTCCCGGATTTAACAGCATGAGGTCCTTTGAGAACAGGAAGTTTGTCTTATTCATCTTTGTCTTCCCAGAGGAGGGTCTAGTATGTATGAACTAATCAACTCTTGAGCTGAACTTAATTGGGATAATCCAGCTGATTAATGTTAAGATGAGCTGTCTAAGGTGGATGGGAAAAGAATGTGTTATGAAAGCAGCCCTGAGCAGGTGGATCTCTGTTCCTGTTAGTGACAGTGTGTAAGTCAGCATCCGAATTTAATCACACATTATTTCTTCTGTGTCTATCCCGTTGTTACTTTTTGTTTCTGTTCTTGTTTTCAGCATCTTAGGCCAGACCCTTTATATGTCATAACTCTAATGTTGTCAGTGCTTCTTAACTAGCATCCAGTGGCCCAAATTTCCCCATCAAAGCCTTTCTGCGCACATATATTTATCTTCCCAAATCACCATACTGATTATGTCACGAGTGTGCCTAAAAGTCTGAGGCTGACAATCACCTTCCCAGACGCGGTCGCACCTGCTGCACATCGCCACTCAAAGCCCCTCCCCACGCTTCTCTCTCATCACTGCGCTGGACCTCATGGTCCGGCTGAGAAAGGACATATTCTCTGGGGTCCCACGGAACCAGGACCAAGTCCTTCAGCAGGCATTTAACGCAGCAAATGTTTATCATGCACCTGTCCTGGGCCTTGAAGAAAGCTATAGGTCAATGGATTTTGTCTCGATACACGGAAAAACATTCCAATAGAGCAGTCCAGAGATGAGATGAGCTGATACAATTACTTAAAAGAGATGTTCAAAAGGAAATTCAAGAATTGGATGGGGGATTGGTCCTTATCCTCTAGCAAGCCCTTTCCAATGCTAAACATTCATTATTGTATTTACAATTGTTCAGAGAGAACATGTGTTTTTCCCAGTTCATGTTGTGTTCTCTGTCTGGAAAGCCTCTACCCTTCCTCATCTGCTCAGTTCTGACTCATGTTTCTAGGCTCAGGTTAGGAGCCAACTCCTCAGCAAGCCCCTCTGACTGCTCCAGAGTAGTGACTATAGCACTAAAGAGCATTTATCTCATTCTGTCTCAAATTTTATTCATTTTGTAAACGTCTAACTATGTCTAATTACTAGACAGATTTCTTGAAGGTCTTATCATTTTTTAGATTACCCCCTACCTGTTCATACAAAGGTGATTAATAAATATCTGTTGATAGGACATCAAATAAATGAACATTGCATTTTCCTATACATGTGTTAATTAAATATAATACATACAAGAATCTCCTAACATCAGGCACTGGATGAACACCCGTGACCGAGTGGTCTAATCGTATAGTTGTGAGCATCTCCACTCTGGTCTTTGTCCATCTCACCTTGTAGGTGGTCGCTGACCTGGCAGGTTATCATCCACTTCCCGGGATTCTTGACTATCATTTCTGTTGTGAGGAAGGTGGCCGGGAACAGGTTGACGACATCAGTCCGATGTCCTCTGCTGATGAAGGTGTTACCGTAAAAATAGATGGAGTGGATGTCTATCTCATTCCCCATTCCAAAGAGGTGCCAGGACACGGATTCACCAACACACATATCAGGCTCAGGGAAGTTTCCAAAGAGGTATCCGTTGAGGGCTGCAAACAGAAACACACCAGTGGAAGACACTCCCCTGCGGAGGCAAGCGGGACCAGAGACGCTGGTCGTGTGTACTCTAGTGAGGCTGCAAGGTCAACGCAGACCAGTGGGTGTAATGTTTTCACGCAGACGCGCCTGGACCGTTAAAAAAAAATTGTCCCAGAAAGGAATAAAAAGCTTTGTATTGGTCTTTTTCTAGAGAAAAGCACTAGTAAAAGTGAAGATCAGCACATACTGCAGACAGCCTCAGGGCAGCTGTGTGAACACAATAATGAGGTCAGGAGAAAACGGTGCTGCTCATACTTCCAGGGTGCTCAGTGCCCTCCTGTCCTAATCCTCCACTGGAATGTCTGCCATCTCCACCAGACTCTGCGTCCCTTGGAACTAGAACCCCCATCTGCTATAGGGACCTAGCAGGAAAGCTGGCACATAGTCCCTACTTAATTGACAAAAGCATGTAGCAAAATGGAAAGAAAAGGAACTGATTAGAAGGGACTTATAAGACATGTTTATATTTCGTTACTTTAAAAAGCAGGGAGAAAACCAGTTTTTACTAGATGTTGCTGGGGCGGAATCTTACTGAATGAGCTTATACCGTAGTCTGGAGCCAAATACTTTAAAACCATATAAATGGCAGATGGGACTTGTCCAAGTGCAGAAAAGAAGTTGATTCAGGGCTTTAAAAAGTCACAACATCCCTTCTTAAATTCAAACTGAGTTAAAAAGCAATTGTTACTAAGATTATGGTGACTTAAGCAGCACAATTAATCATTTTAGCAAAATTAAATAAATTGATCAATAAATCTTTCATGTATTGTTTATCTTCCATAGACTAGTTTTTATTTTAATTAAATTTTTTCTATATTTGATTAGGTCTCCTATGCTAGTCTTGAAGAAGGATTGATGGTTTGTAAACATCTACTTCTGTGTACAGGCTGGTTTTTACTTTAAATGTAATCTATATTTGCTTATGTAATTCATTCCTTTTTGTTGGACATTTTCACTTCAAAAGAATAAATACAGAGTAAGAGAAATTATGTAGACATAATTCACATAAATTGTGCATCTTAAATCATCATATTTAGTAGTTTTCAGCAATATTTGAGATCAGTACTCCCATTTTGTAAAGAACAGTAATAAAACTGGTCACAACAATGATTTGAATGCAGGTCTTCATTGATCCATCCTTCGTTGTTTTCTCTGCCTCCCTTCCTGCTCCTCTCCTTCTCTCCCTCACTTGCTTCCCCCCTAAACTGTTTTCCAAGCGTCACTACACACAAAATTGTTGAAACAACACTAGAAGGAAAAGAGAAAGCCAGTGACACAATGCAAATAGTCTTCGTGACAATCACGGAGACTGACAATCATGCCTCCGTGCAGTTTAGAATCGAACACAGCCAAAGTACTAATAATATTTATTTACTATGCAACTTCTCTCAGGTTCTCTCTGGCACTAATTATTACTTGGACTTGAGGCAAGTCATTGATGGTCACTTGACCTGAGTTCATCGTCTGTAAAATGGAGAGGTCAAATGATCTTCAACTCCTTCCCTTTCTCTTATGATTTTATGACCACATTGAGGCTGCCTCGGTTGGGATGATTCTCAAAGGCAGACAAGCAAGAGATAGAGGAGATCTGTCAATAAATGAAGTGGGATGTTTACATTTCCTTTATGTTCACTAGAACTCTTTAGAAAAAGAGTGGAAAGAGACCACTTAATCCTCACATCCTAAAATGCTGCATTAAAGCCACTGCGATATAGAGCAGGCATGGGTTAAGTGTTCTGTCTCAACTGACAGGGTAACTAGAGAAGTTTACTATTTTGCACAAATATAGAGTCTGGCGTATGGTGGATGCCCAGTACATTTTATTGATTTAAAGAATGCCTGAGAGACGAAATCACAAGTAAGTGTTTAAACCCCATGCAGAGCACAGTTCTTAAAATTTAGCAGCCACTTGGAACATGGTTACTAGATAAAGCAAGAGGTTGCAAGAAACAGAATTCATATAGGATAATTTCATTCCCCTTTCCCCTCTCAGTCTATCTAAACCTATCCAACCTCTGGGCTCGTCTTGGACACCGATTCTTTCCGGGTTACGGTATGACATTGATCCCTCCATCTCTGTACCATGGCTTTGTCCATGTTGCATGCCCAATTTAGCATGTATCTATTGCCCTGTTCCCTCTCAGATGGTTTCATGTTCTGACATGTTTCACACCTTCTATCACTTTCCAACCACTCTTATCTTTAAGACATAAATGTTGCCAAACTAGGTTCAACATTTCTGTGTATTTTGCATCCTTTGTGGTACCACGTAGTACAAAAGGCACTGGTATGTGTTGGAGAACATGGAAGATACTCACCATGCATCTTGTTACTCCTGCGGAAAGCAGCATCTTCTTTGTCAACAGAATTGGGGTCAGTGCAGAAATGTTTGATATTTTCATCGAGGTACCAGCTTTGATTCTCATCCACGAGAGTAAACATTATAATGAACTCTCGATCCACATCAGTCCTTGTACCTGAATATCTGTTTAGGGTACCTGCCAGAGTAGAGAGAAAGTTCAAAAGAGTAGAGAAAACAGTTCAAGGTGAACTGAATCAAGATGAGCTTTGCTTCCTGCCAATAGTGTTGGGTGAGTTTGAAGTCTGTTGAAGATCTATACAGACAAGGATAACTCACAATATAAAAGCAGCAAGAGGCTATAATGGAAATGATAGAACCATAGAAGAGAAAAATCATGAAATAGAATTCTTCACAACTGCAGACTTAGAAACCTGGCTATTTGCAAAGGAAGCCAACTCTATTGACAAAATACAGACACGATAAATCAATTAATAGGGAATGAAATAGCAAATGGATTATTTGGGTGAAATAATGAAGCAAAAGCCATCTGTTGTCATTTGACCAAAGTTTTCACTTTCACATGTGTGGTGTTATGGAATATCATTATTTAAAAATACATATATAAGTTTCAGAATGCTGTGATGATTCTTAGACAGATCTGAATTACTGCCCTCTGCTATGGTGTCAAATTGACCTTCCATGTTAGGAGAATTTTCCTAACCTTAAACAAAGTTTGGAAGAAGAGGCCCATTCTATGCAGAGCAAGGCAGGTAGGCAAAACAAGACCTGAATCTTAGTCGCACTTCAACAGCCCAGTTACCTGGAAACAGGCTCCTGGAGAGCAGGAGGCCTCCTTACCTTTCTTACACACCAGCAGGGGGCCAATGAGCCCAGAGCAGATGTCCTTAGGGGCATCGATATGCGAATGGTACACCCAGGTCAGGCAGTTCGCATCCGCTGGAGTAGGTGCGTATTCTTCTCTCACTGGCCAAACATAGGTGTAGTTTTTGCCAGGAGGAACCATGTCATCATTTTTATTTCTTCCGGATGTTCCATCTGGGTATAGGGCTCCTTCCAAGAAAAAATAAAATACAGGTAAAATAGAGCTCACTTGCGGTAGTGGAGAGGGCCAGAGCTGTGGAATCAAACATAACTGAATTAAACTTTATTTGCTATGGGACTTGGGGCAAGTTACTTAAATTCTCAATGCCTCTGTTTTTTACCTAGAATGTTGCCATCTACCCCAAAGAGATATGGGAACTAAATGAAGTAATGTATACAAAGTGCTTTGCACAGAACCAGGAGCTTAAATGTGCATAATAAGGACTCTTTCTTGCACCGGTCAGGAAGATTTCAATTCACCTCACTTGACATCAACACAAGAAGGGAAGGAGAAGCAGAAGAAGAAACAATGAACACGTCTGGGGACCTATTGCAGATTCAGCCCTCTGTAGGTCTTCTGTGAGATAGGAAGGAAGAGTAAGACATTCTTCCTGCCTCCAGGGATCTACAGTTCTATTGGGTAGACCAGAATATGTATTACGAACACACAAGACAACTGGAGAATAGAACAGGGTGATGTGTTAATGTAATTTTGGGTCAAAATATATGGGCTACCCCAGAGGGGACCTGCACCATGCAAGAGTGGGCAGCGGCAAGTGGGCAGAGCACCTCTTACTCCCTGTTCCATAAACTAAGATTACACAAGATTTTTCAATTAAGGAAAGTCCACTGCTAAAAACAGTGTGAAAATCAGCTGGGTGGAAGGCAGGAGACCAACCTATGCACACTGTAATTATCAGAAGCTTCACAACAGAGGTGGGAAGTGAGGTCCCCTGAAGGACTGTGAGGAGTTGAGCTAGTATTGAAAAAAGGCTGGGGGGTGAGGGACAGAGAGGGTGATGGACGTGGACACACTCCAAGTCCATTCGCCATTCATTCATTCATGCATGCATTCATTCAACAACATGAAGTGGCGATGGTCTACATGCTAATAAATGTGCTAGGCATTAGAAATACAAATCCAAATACGACAGCAAGGGCCAGTGTAGCCAAGGCAAGCCAAAGGTAAGATATAACTAAAAAAATCTAATCTTACTTTTTTTAACAAATTCTATGATGAAAACATAGTTTGATGTTTGGAGAAAGATGCCAGTAGAAAATAACAACAGTTAAGCTCCTATGATGTGCCAAGAAGAGTGAGTGCTTTGCATATATTATCACATTCACTCTTCAAAGCAATGCCATATGATAGGTATTAATATTGACTTTTTTGATTAAATTAAGGTAACACTGCTAGCATGTGGCTAAGCCAGATTTGAATCTGTTTGTATCTGATTTCCCATCAGAATTTTTGGGAATGGCCGGGCGCGGTGGCTCACGCCTGTAATCCTAGCACTCTGGGAGGCCGAGGTGGGCGGATCATTTCAGCTCAGGAGTTCCAAACCAGCTTGAGCAAGAGTGAGACCCCATCTCTACTAAAAATAGAAAGAAATTAATCGGACAACTAAAAATATATATAGAAAAAATTAGCCGGGCATGGTGGCGCATGCCTGTAGTCCCAGCTACTCGGGAGGCT
>CAUYSK010102313.1:0-58885 GCA_963575035.1 Avahi laniger
GATTCTTTCTTCTGTTTCATCTACCCTGTTCTTGATGCTTTCCACAGTGTTTTGATGTTCCCTGAATGAGTCCTTCATTTCCAGGTGTTTGGATTGATTTTTCTTTAATATTTAAATTTCTTTAGTGAATTTTTCTTCCAATTCCTGGATTTTTTTTGTGGTTTCCTTGTGATGGTTATCCATTTTTCCTTGCATATCATTGAGCTTACTTATAACCCATGTTTCAAATTCTTCTCCTGTCATTTTAGTATTCTGGGCCTGGTTAGTGTTCATTGCTTTAGAGCTGGTATTCCTCTTTGGGGGTGTGCTTTCCATTTGATTTTTCATACTTCCAGATATCTTTCGCTGGGTCCTTCCCATCTGGATCCGCTGTTACTTTTGTTTTGTTCTACCACTAGAGGGAGCCACTAATATGTTGTCCAGGGTTCTCTTGATGCGACGGGTTACTTGGGGGGGCTGTTGGTAGCTCACGGGAGACAGGAATGCGGTGGAACTCAATGACCTGAACCGATCGGAGGAGGAAAGTCACTGGGCTGTCAGCTATTGGTCATTGCCAAATCCTCAGGGACTGGCACTTGTCGCAGAGGGGGAGTGGCTCTTTATGACTCTCTGCTGCAAGCTCGGAGGCCGCCCAGAAGGCTCTGGCCAGGGAGGAGGGGCGCTCTACCAGACTGCCCAACGCCCCAGCGCTTTCAGCCTCTGTAGGCGTCCTCCCCTTACATGCAAGGAGACACTCAGAATTCACCGCTCCAAGAAACGGCTCGGCCAAGTGACCTTAGGTCCCAGAAGGGGAGAGCTCACTGCCAGAGTTTCCAAGCTAGGGGAAGGGAGCCGTTCCGGGAGTCAGTCAAGTCACCAGGGTGCTCCGTCGTTGTCTCCTTTGTGTCTCCCTCCCTCAGTCTTATGCCAGTCCCACAATGGCTCTCGCTTCTACTGGCCCACCCTGAGCATTCCCAGTTGCCACCGGTAGGTTCCAGGTTAGAGTCCTCTACTCAGTAATCGCCTCCCCTTTCAGGACCCGCTGGGTGCCAGAGACCAGCTTCCTGAGTCCTAACTGCCTCTGGGGTATGTTCCTGGCACGGAGCTCTGGGAAGTTCAAGATGCTTACCGCTCGTGTCTCCTCTTCACTGAGTCCCACATTTCCAGACCCAATTCTACATCCACTTCACACAAGCCCCTGCCTCTCGGAGGGCTTGTAAGTCAGTGGGGAAGCTAGACTGTCCCGTGTGGGACTTGTCCCGGTGCACTTACTGGCCGGGCTGGCGCGGCCATCACATGCTCCACTCTCTATTGTTGTTTGTCTGCACTTTCCAGGTTTTGTGTTCCTATCTCCTGTTATTCTTTTTCCAGATTTGTGTGTCCCCTGCTGAATCTGCACCGATTCCCCTTGCTGTTTTTGTCGGAGAGCGATTCGATCGTGTGTAGCAGACCGGGATCTACGTCTCCCTCTCTGGAAGCAGGGATCCGGGAGGCTACCCTAACTCCGCCATTTTTCAGAGCCCCTATTTTTTAAATTAAATAGACTCATACAGAATAATCTGGTAATTGTCCTCATAGGATACAGCATAGAGAAAGCCTTGCACCTGTGAAATAAGATATATTTTCATTAGGAACATTGCATATTATATCCTATCCCTCCTCGACAACAATAACAACAAATAGAAGCTATCCCAAGATCCACTGGCAGAACAAAGGAATAAATAGTAGTAAATTTTCAGAATGAAATAATATACAGCAGTAACAATGAATGAGCTGTGGCTCACACATCAGTATGTAGGAATCTTAGAAAGATGATGTTCAATGAAAAATAATATTAGAAGAGTATACGCAGACTGATACTGTTTGATTTAAAGTATTAAAACAGAAAAAAGTAATGTATTGTTTACAAATGAATATAAAAAGTGGTTAAAATGGTGCTGTGCAAGGTAATAAAAAAAATTTCAGAAGAGTTATCTTTGGTAGAGGGGTTGGGGATGTACCATGGGGTGGAATTGGATTGAAGACAGATACATTAAACACTACTGGTAATTTCTTGCTCTTAAATTGGGTGGTGGATTTATGGACGTTAGTTTTATCCTCATGTTTCATAATTTAGCTAAGCATAACAAATTTCTTTGTGTATTTTGAATATTTTGTAATGATACATTTGTTTGATAATATGGCTCAAAACCACAGATTGCTTTTTTTTTTTTTACCACAGATTTCTATTCAAGCAAAAACACAGAAAGTTAACAAATAGTCACATATTGGGAGACAATATCTCCAATATCAAAATCTGATAAGGGACTCATATCTAGACTACACAAAATGTTCCTCAAATTAGCAGCAAAAACAAAATCAGAGAAACTGATAGGATAAATGGACAAAATATGACGAGTGAATTCACAAAAATGGAAAACAATATATAACACAAATAATCAAAGAAAGACTAATGAATGAGTTAACACTTGACTTCCATACTATTGTAGAAAATTCTTAAATCTGATAACAGCAAATGTTGGTGGATACCATGTCCATGGAAGTATAGTCTAGCACAGCCATTTTATAGAGCAGTGTGGCAATACATAGTGAAATGAAGTATACATATACCTTATGACTCAGCAATTTCTACTCCTAGAATACTACTCCAAAGAAACTCAGAAGCAGAACCATAAGAGGATATATGTATAAAGTTATTCATCACAAAGTTGTTTGCGGTACTGGAAGTTGGAGGCAACCAAGGCATTAATCGCCAAGAGAACAGATGAATAAAATATGAATATATATTATTTAATACTCTGCAGCAGTATAAGCAATAAACTAGATGTCTTTATAGCCACATAGGTAGATCTTTGAAGTATTGTACTTAGTGAAAATATCAGAAACCATGATATCTATAGTGCGATATCATTTATATAAACTTTTTAAAATACAAAAATACTGCATTCTTGTCAAAGACACAAGATCTTGAAAAGTTAACACAATGAAATCTTCTATGTTCTTTACCTTTCTCAACAATTCTTATTCTCGTGAGTTTCAATTACAGAATCATAATTTGTTTTTGCTTTGAGCCCAATGATAACTTATCTATGAAATCCACCTTTTCACAAGAAATGGACTAACCAATGACATTGTATTAATTATTAAAGAACAATGTGGAAGTCTCTCTCCCACTGGAACTTGGCATAGGAAGAAGGGAGGGAAAACAGGTTGATATAGGTATAGAAAGTCACTGTTCCCAGAAGATTCACAAAACAATTTCTGACCTTGGATATAAATTGATTTTTGCACTGATTTGATTTAAAAAAAAAGGGGTGAAGCATCTTGTTGGAAGTTGGAAAGAAACAGTTCATAAAATATATTATGGATGGAAGAATGCTTTCATTATCCAATCTTCACACATGTTTCTAATTTTTAAGCATCTCCTGTGCTTTTGTGAGTTAATTTTGTGTTTAATGTTAGATGTATAACTTATAATACCAAAGATCTAATTATAAATACTGTTATAAGACATGGAAATGAAAACATTCTTCTAATGAAAAAATATACTTGAAAACCTGGTTAGAATGGATATGCTTAAAGGCACAGATAACCTATAAATTAACTTCGATAAAATTAAGTTGATGATTGGTAAACTTATTTTTACCAGTATCTTATTTACTAAGAAAGGTTCAGAATTTATGAAATTGGCTTGAAATCAATTAGAATAGGTTTGATTCCTTCCTTTCTTGATATTTATGGTTTTATTTAGGTAGGCTAATGGAAAACATAATATGTTGGAGGATATCTATGAAGTCATTCAGTGTTTGTTGCAGTAAGCTCCAAAGCTGTTACTGTTTTGAGGTAAAGCCCTGTCAAGTTATAAATACCTTCATTATCACTGCTGTTAGTGAACTAATGATTTCATAGATGAGAAAGTTTTCATCTTGTGTCAGCATGTGAATGCATTGAGTATCAATTCCGTATACCAGAGAGGTCAAGAAAATGTTGAGGAAAGAAAGTTAAAATAATGCTTATAAATAATTGTTGGGTTTTGCCTCATATAGAATATAATATATATCTTAAAAATAATAGTAAACAAAGCCCCTTACGATAGTAAATACTGCTTCTAAAGATAGATGTGATATAAATGGGCAAAAATATAATGTATATCTTATAAAATGACATCAAATGATTCATTTAGATAAAACAACTCCTATTAACCCAACCACAGTAAGTAGGAAAACAAAGCCTGTGGCTGAGAGTGTAACTAGTGATTACTTACTACTTCATTCTTATAATACAACCAGTCAATGATTTTTACCTCTTTTAGGATAATAACAGTTATAAAAATTACAGCAGCAGAAATGAGGCATATTAAAAATCTACTTCCATACTTAGTCCTTTTGAGCTGTCATAACAGAGTACAGTAGACTTAATGACTTATGAACAACAGACATTTATTTCTTACAGTTCTGGAGGCTGGGAAGTCAAAGATCAAGGTGTCTCCAGATTCAGTGTCTGGTGAAGACCCCCTTCCTCCTAGATGCTGCCTTCTTGCCATGTCTTCACAAGGAAGAAGGGTAAAGGAGCTCTCGCAGGCCTCTTTTATAAGGGCATTAATCCCATCAGTGTAGAGACCTCATGTACTAAATAACTCCCAAAGGTCTCATCTCCTGAATACAATTACTTTGCAGGTAAGGATTTCAACATATGAATTTTGGGGAGACATAAATATGCAGAACATATCAGGGTAAAATTATGATGTGGTGTAGAATAAATCCTAAATTCCAATTGACAGTTCTGCTCAGACTATTTTTTATGCAACTAAAGAATTTTTTCCTGAACAATATATGAAATTATTCCAAAGCATATGCACTTCAGGATATCCAGTCAGTCATAATAAATGTTGATATTAAGTTGTCTCTCTACCTCCTGCTAGATTTTAAAAGGTAAACCTTAGATTCTATTTTGTTTACAGTAATTTCTCTGGCAATTATAAAATATAACAATAATGAAAATGAAATAACTAACAAATCAAAGAAGGGTTGTCTGGCATTGGGATATAAAAAGTGGTTTTATGTTAATTAATTGCAATAATAAAATTAATGACACCTAAAATTGATGAGACCCTGCTAGACAAGAGAGATGATAGTGAAATCAATTGTGCTTGCAGTTGTTATTAATATATTGCCAGTGTATGTAGGGGCACATTGTTTACTTCAGTCCTCCTTTGCTGCCACTGTTGATGGTACAAGTAGTAAAAGGAATCAGAGAGGTAATCACTGAAAGCTTATTTATATATTAAAATGCTATATCTGGAGCACCTATCATTAGTGGCTGTAATGAGTTTCAAAATCCTCTAATCATGATGGCATCACTATAAAAATTATTACTACGACATGGGAAATAATCAGTTACAAATCTGAACATCTCCTAATAAAAATCTTCATTGATTAAGATGTCTGAATTAGCAAGCTAAGGGGCTGTCTCTACTATTTTAGTTTTAGCATCAAGTATATAGAGTAGGGACCACTTTGTGATTTGTTGAGAATAGTCAAGAGTAGGTAAATTTATGTAAAATAGCTGAGAATAACATTTATATAGCAAATACAAGGGCAGAAGGTGATTCCTCATTTTATCAAGCTGGGAGTTTTAACTTATATTCTGAACTGCAAATTCAAAGAAGCATGAAACGATGTCTGTGCTTCTCCTGCCTTGACCCCAAAGTTAAAAGATCACAGTCAATAATTTAGGAGAATTAGCTGTTAACATAAATGACACATGTGCGTGTGTGTGTATGTATATACACATACACATGATTATTATCACATGTCACAGAATAATTGTGTAACGTCATGTGAAATTTGTGTTACTGCTCGTAGGGATCTGAGAAGGGCATGCTATAAGCTTGACTGATTAAGCTAAGTAAGCTTCATATGGATAAAACAAATGGTAGTTCTAGGTTTAAATCTTGCTATGGTTGAAATTTGTCTCCCAAATTACATGTGTTGGAAATGTAATCCCCAATACAGCAGTGTAGAGAGGAAAGAAGTTTAAGAGGTGATTAGGTCATGAGGGTTCTTCTCTCCTGAGTAGATTAATGTTATCACAGGCGTGGTTTAGTTATCATGAGTGTGGGCTGTGGGCTTGTTATAAAAGCTAGTGGGCCTCTCTCCCCCCCACCCTTTTTTTTCCTTTTTGAGACAGGGTCTCACCCTGTTGCCCAGGCTGAAGTGCAGTGGTGCGATCACAGATCACTGCAGCCTCCAATTCCTGAGCTCATGCGATTCTCCCGCCTCAGCCTCCTGAGTAGGTGGGACTACAGGAATGTGTCACCACACCTGCCTAATTTTTAAAATTTTTTTGTAGAGATGGGATTTTGTAATGTTGCCCAGGCTAGTCTCCAACTCCTGGCCTCAAGCAATCTTCCCCTTTTGGGTTCCCAAAGTGCTGGGATTAGACATGAGCTACCATTTCTTGGCCACCCGCTTGGTCTCTTGCACTCTCTTATTCTTCCGCCTTCTGCATGGAATGATGTTGCAAGAATGCCCTTACCAAGACTGTTGACCTTGGACTTTCTAACCTCCAGAACACTAAGAAAGAAATTTCTTTTCTCCTTAAATTTAAACCCAGTCTGTGGCATTCTGTTACAGTAACACAAAATAGACTAAGATAAATCTCTTAATGGATACGATGGTAGGGTGGACATTCAGACTGTTAAACAAGTTAAGGATCATAATAGGTGCAATAATCTGTATTAGGATTGATCACATTAGAGGTCAAAATGGATAGCCACGTGTCAAAGACTGAAACAAGATCTATACCTCTCTCCACTCAGAAAAATCAAAACATGATGGATAACAGACTTAAACCTAAGGTATGAAACTATAAGAATTCTGGAAGAAAATGTTGGAAAAATTCTTATACATACTGGCAAGGTCAGTCTAAATTCTAATGCAAAGTGCCACATACACTTTCTTCTTCCTATCCCAAGCAGACAGATTCTCTGTGTGCAGTTCCCTTCCTGGGCTTGGGAGAGGTGGTGTAGGAAGTATGAGACTGTTGTTTCTTCAATATGTCATTTCTTGTAATTATGTTATGACCAGGTACTGTGATCTCTTACCTGATTTCTTTAGCTCTTGTGAAGGTATTTTTTATGTGGATTCAATTTGATGTTCCTTCAGGAGACTGATTGCTGGAGGGTCCTATTCTACTGTCTTTCTCTGCCTCTCTCTTAAACAGGGAGTTTAATAATTTATTTTATTGAGATGTGTATCTATTTAATATTAGGCCCATTTTCAGAAAGGAACTAATTTCCTAAGCCCTTTCATATTGTGAAACATCTTTTTATAAAGATAAAGCAAATGGAATTGCTCTGGTATGAATCCAGGTACCATAGAACATTAATCATGGCACAAAAGAACCTTAAGTAGAAGTTACATCTTTAGAATGTGTGGATGCAACAATAAAATCATAAACTTTATCATCAATTTGACCTCTAAAATGGAATTTCATTGTTACCACTTGAGAAATCTGTTCTATTGATAAAAATCTTGAATCAACTACTAATGGTTATGTAGTTTGAGTGATTAGTCTAGCTTTGCTCATTTAGTGGCTTTTATATTCTCTGAGATGACTTCAACCAAAATAATTAATTCAGAGCATGATTACTTTAGTTACTCAGTAAATTTTTATATTCAATTAATAAATTAAAGTTTTATAGGTTCTTTTAATAAATAGGGGGAAGGTTGAATGTTTATTGAGTTTCTTTTACTTTTTAAAATCTTTCTCCATTTTTGTTTTAGGTTAATAAGATACAAAACTAATATATTCATATTTTTTCTATCTATTCACTATCAATGGCTTATCTATTTTATAAGGGGTTATAGAGAAAAAGTATTTCTTATTGCTTATGTTAATTTTCTCTGCATATATAGATTAAAAATAAGGTATTAGGAGGTAGGCTTGCATTGGCATTTACTTATGGTTAAATTGGAATGCATGAGAAGTTGGCACTGCTTTAAGCCAATTATAATTTTATGATTAATTACTCTGAGGAAAATTTTATCCAATTTCAAAAAATCTGTATATCTTTTGATTAATATGTAAATTTACCTTAAGATTGATACCTCTTAAGGTAAATTTAAAGTTGACCTTATATTCTGCTTTGGATAACCAGCTGTAGCTTTAGCTGTAAATCTTTCTCACTGTTTTTTCACAGAGAATTTTTCCTAATTAACTGTTTACAAGTAGTTTGTTTATTTTCTATTTATTAAGTAAAAATTCTCTGCTTATTATATTCTAGTTAATTCATTATGCTAAATATATAGAATATAATCTTTCCTATTTTTAGTGATAACTTTATTTTCCTATTTTTCTTTTTGATGCTCTTTCTTTAATATCTAAATAAGATTTCTGTCTTCCATACTACACTTCTCTTATAGTTTTGTGTAATTACTAGTTGTAGTTGTCTTTGCTTTATTAGGACTAATTGTTTTGATTTAGTTTGAGCTAGGATTGGTTCAAGTGCCTTTAAGTTTAGTTTAAACTCCCTAGCTTTGTGTTTTAGATTTAAATTGTAGTTTGTTTTGCTCAAGTAACTTTCTATTATGCCTACTGTACTGTTTTATTCAATTTTTAGATGCATACTACTTATAATTATTCATATCGTTTGGATTTTTATTTGAAAAAAATGACTACATCCATACTTCAAGGCCTAATTCAATTGGGCTTCTGTTGTTAATTTCCTTTTAACCTTTTAGTTTTCTAAAAATTTCTGTTAATAGACTCATAAGTTAGAGAATGTAGCCCATGATCTATGCCCTTATATAACATTGTTAAGATAATTCTTTTTTTGTTTGTTTTTTAATCACTCTTTTTAGAGTCTGCTGAAATGGTATTATGTAGGCTAAATTAGCAAGTGGTGGCGAAGTTTATTGAGATTTATTAATTATAGAACAGAATTCTTTATAGTAGTTTAAAGCATGCCAAATATTTGAATTTTAAGCTCCTGCTATTAGTACTCTGGTAAATTTTATTTTATAAATAACACTGTGTGTCCTAATGCATTTATCCCAGTTGTTATACTTCATGGGAATGTTTTCTAAATCTAGTTTCACAACATTTTTTCTTGACATACATTTAGAGAATTTAATTTCAAAGTTAAGATTAGTTCTTTTAAAATTGTGTCTGTAGAATAAATGAATTGGGAAAATAATTTTTTTAAATAGATCTCCAGAAAAGACATACCGATAAAAACAACTTAATATTATTAAATGTATTAAAAACCCTCTGAAAATCAAATAAACAATTTTAGATTGATTAGTTGCAAATTCCTCCCTACAAAATGAAAAAGAATCTTTATACTGTTGTGTTTTGTTATCATTTTTCAAGGTGTTAGCCTTGAAAGGAATAATCTTATCCTCATTTTGAAACTTCTTTTTTTTGTGTGTTTGAGAAACATATTTGAAAACTAGAAGTTTGTTAGAACAATTTAAAAGAGTAAAAACATTTTTAAAAATCTAAAAAGATTACATTCTAATCATACCCCAGCTTTTTAATATCTTGCATTCTTTATAAAAGTATGCATAATTATCTCACAATTCATTAGCTTGCTCTTCAGCATGAGCCATTATTTGCATAGAACATTTTGCTGTTCTAATCTTGGTCTTTCGTAACTAACAAGAGAAAGTCCTTTTATATTTCAGTAATTATATAATCTTCCTTTAGTGGATATGACTTTATGCTATATCCTTGACACATTACTTGCAGCAAGATATGTTCCATTCCCCATCAGTATGCAAGATACAAAGTTTCTTCCCACTTTTAATAGAGTTAACTTTTGCTCTCCAAATTCAGAATACATCTGGAGATTTATATGTTTTTAAGGTAATAGCTAATTAACTGAGCAATTCCTATTAGGGGTTATTATTCAGTATCATCTCATCCCAAACTAAAATTGCTTATGTTATTTCAGGTGAGTAATTTTATCTGGACAATTACAAATAACTCTATCTAATAAGTCAATTAATTTAATTTTGGAGGAATATATTTTCTAAAGTCACTTTTTCTGTGATGCATGCAAACCCATTCACATGAATTATGCTCAAAAACAAGCCTTGATAGCATTTTTTTCATATGTTTTCTATATCTGAACTCATACATATACACGCATACACATAACCTCACAAAACATTCCAATTTATCTGTTTCTTTTCTATATTCTACAGTTTGGAATTCTGAACATTTGTGTTTAATCATATAAATAAATCTCCTATTGTTTTCCATATCAATTTTTAATATTTTCCTTCACTTATAGTAGTCACATATTTATTCATTGAGATTAAAGTATTATAAAATTTGTAATTAATATGGAAAGTTCTTATTGTTTCAGTTCATGTATAGTATAAAAAATGCGAATCTCTAAAAAGTTAGTGATATTGAATACCTGTACTTCACAGAGGCTATCTCAAGATGCCTATTTCTGGTTCTGGTCAAAATCCCAGTTGTTTTGATTACTGTGTTGTGTATCATAGTAGGGGACATGCTAAATTATAGACCATTTCTTTATACTTTTAAGAATATGAAAAATTTGAGATTATCCCAATCCTAAATAGTAAATTTAAAGCAATCAAAGGAGTAAACTCTGTAAGAGAAGTGTGATTGAATAATGAATGCCCTCAGCTGTTGTTTATATGCAGTTAAAGTAAGCTAGTGTGTATTGCAGGAGGCCAGGTAGCCACAAAAACTCCACAGAGAAGTTAGTTATGGAGGGGAACACTAGAAATGCTCATTCTAGAACTCTGAGGGGTAGAGGAATCTTGTGAAACAAACTTTAATACTATTCTGAAAATGAAAGGGAGTGTCTCAAGGTGTATTAATTAACTTCTTAACTAGCTCCATT
This sequence comes from Avahi laniger, assembly GCA_963575035.1. Lineage (NCBI taxonomy): Eukaryota > Metazoa > Chordata > Mammalia > Primates > Indriidae > Avahi > Avahi laniger. The sequence continues at coordinate 10,865 of CAUYSK010102313.1, forward strand.
GATTTTGATTCCATACTTATAAGAGAAACCTTCTGATAATTTGGTTTCCTATGTAACCAGTTTACAGTGTTTTATTACAGTTCCCTATGCATTTACCAAGAGGGCCTACTCTGTGCCAAGCATTTATCAAGCAATGAAGTTACCAAGGATAGTGCAGTCCGATGGGGCAAGGATATAGACAAGCGTACAGACACTTTCAGAACATTCTTAAGAACTATGAAAAAAAAGTTATGCTAAAACGTTGGAAAATGCATTCTATGCATTTAAATATGTGTGCCATTGAATGAATTGAAATACATTTATATGTAAATGTATATAGGAAAGAAAAGACTATAAGTGTATGCACTGAGCAATAAGTGATTAAGTTTGGGAAGAAGCGTGAGACGGCTTGTGAATGAATTATCCAAAGGGCACTTTACTTAATTTCATATGATTTCTCTTCGTTTTTTTTTTAAGTTGTTAAGTAGTCATGTATTTCTTCTATATATTAACATGCACATGTATATACATAAAAGGAGGGAAAGAATCCTAAAGAATGGGTAGGAGAAAGTACTGGAAAAAGTACAGTTGATGTTTTTCAAGCTTTGCAAACTGCTTCTGTCAAGACTCGTAAGTTAGGAAGAGCACAAGTCTTTCCAGGGACTGCAAATTTTTTGGTAAACCTGGATGTAGAACTTGATGCAGGTAGAGAGAAAGTGAAAAACAACCCTAGAAGTTCACTGCTGGAAGCTGACAGCTTGCTATAATGTTCCCAACTAAACATAAACAACTTTCTAAGAATATAATCAATATTTGGACAAGGACACTGTGTGACCATAATAGAATGAGACAAAGAAAGGACACCTACCTTGCAATCACAGAAGTAACTAAACATCCCCTTCTGCAGGCAAGCATAAGAGACTACTGGCTTTACTAATGACAATTCTTGCCCTACTTTGAACTCCTTGCTTCTAGATTTGAACAAAATAAAAGAAGAAGAATAATCTAGTCATTGACTTGTGTTGGCTACTTGAGAACATCCTACCCGGAATTATTTATACATCTCTAAATCTTCCTTAGAATCACTCAGCATAAGTCCAAATATAATAAGCACCACCACTTCCTTTTACAGAGACACTCAGTGTTCTGCTGTTATGTGTTCTCCCTTGCTGAAAGAAGCAAATAAATCTAAATTGGTTTGACTAAAGTTATGTGGTAGCCATTGGTTAGTGGGCTTTGATGATAGTGGCAGGAAGATGACACCATATATATAGACTTGAGTGAGATTGTAAAGATCACACTGTGATGTACAATACCAAGGAAATGGTACTTAGTCATATTTGCTCTGAATGGCCATTGGAAAATGTAACCCACAGGCCAGAGAATTTCAGAATTGTTTAAAACATCATTTTGGTGGTAGTATAGAAAATAAATTGGAGTAGGGGAAATATTGAAAGGAAATAATTTAGTGAGCAGTTTTAGAATCTGGACATGAGGGGATGAGGACCACAACTGAGGACTGCCGGTGTGAATGTGAAGAAGTAGAGAAGAAAAGTGCAGGGTTTAGTAACTAGTAGCAGCAATGCCATTTACTGAAAAGTGATGTGGAAGGAACAGCTTTGGGGAGGGTTGAATGATTGAGTAGCAGTTTGTCAGTACAAAAGACAATGCAATCCATTGATATAAAACTCAGGAGAGATATTTGAGATGGAAAAACAGATTTGGTTGCCAACAGAAGAGGGATGAAAATTCAGCCATTAAATTTTTGTGTGGCATTTATTTATATCCTACACTGAATGAACCCAAATGTCTCTGCTATTCAGTTTTTGCTATCTCCTACTAGCAACTAACTAATTGATGTATTCAGTTGGAAAACATAAAATGAAATTGAATAGGATAATTTGTACATTCTTCAAGAAGGCAAGTAAAATAGATTCAGGTGATTCATAAATACAGCTCAGCTATGAGATAAGTTAATAACATTCTCTTCCATTCATGAATCCAAGTTGTCAGGCAGGAAAGACCTTATGGATAGAATTACTCAGATAATTATGCCAGGTCCAACAAAGCCTATGACAATTGGAGGGATCAGATGAATAGATGCATGAGTGGAGAATTTTCTTATGGAAGGGATCTAGTCCTTATTCCTATTCTAGATGATATTACATGTAGGGAATCAGTGGCAGTTTGTAATTCACAATAATTTTCCGTAGAGAAGAGAGCCTTGGCAATCCATGGTCAGAAGATTTTAAGTAATTATTCATTTCTACATTCATTCTACTCCCAAGAATTTTTTCAAGACAGCCAGGATTTGAGGGACACATGAATTCCTTCAGAATAAAACATTCTTAGCACATGATTAGGCAAAGTCTTTGTATAGCAGTTTTCCTAAACACCCTCCAGTAGCTGTAAACCATGATAATTTATTGTTTGAGCCTACCCTTATTTATTTCTTAGTCACAACTTTGGACAATAGGAGAGAATGTTGCAAGTATAATAATACTGAACATTAATGCAGTAGACACAGTGCTACCTATGTTACATACATTGTCTTATCATCATAACATCATGAATTAGTTAACAATTCATCCTGATTTTATGGTTGACACAAGTGTGGCTTAGAGAAATTGTATGTTTTAATATAGCTAGTAGAAAGACTCAATGTTTTCAGAGATCAATTCTTCCCAACTTGATCTATAGATTCAATAAAATCCCAATCAAAATTTCAGCAGGTTATTTTGTATATCTTTTTTTTTTATTTCAGCATAATATGAGGGTACAGATGTTTAGGTTACGTGTGTTGCCCTTGCCCCCCCTCCTTCCTCAGTCCAGGTTTCAAATATGTCCATCCCATTGCGTGGTGCACATTGCACCCTTTGTGTACACATATACCCGTCCCCTCCTCCCTCCTCCCCCCTCCCTTCTGCCCAATATCTAATAGATGTAATTTTTATATATGCACTTATGTGTTGATCCGTTAATACCAATTTGATGGTGAGTATTTTGTATATCTTGACAAAATGATTCTAAAGTTTATATAGAGAGGCAAAAGACCCAAAATAGTTACCACAGTATTGAAGAATAACAGTTTTAGGACTGACATCACTCAACTTGAAGACTTACTATAAAGCTACAGTTATCAAGACAGTGTGATACTGGTGAGAAAAATAGACAAATAGATCAATGGCATAAAATAGTCCAAAATTAGATATACATAAATACAACAAAGTAATTTTTGACAAAGGAGCAAAAGCAATACAATGTAGAAATATATCTTTTTCAATAAAAGGATCTTGAACAACTAGACATCCATATGTGAAAAAATGAATCTATACACAGACCTTACATCTTTCACAAAACTTAACTCGAAATGTATTATAGACCTAAATGTAAAATGCAAAACTATAAAACTCCTATAGGATAACATAGGTGAAAACCTAGATGACTTTGGGTATGGTGATGAGTTTTTAGATACAACAGCAATATGTAATCTATGAAAGAAATAATTAATAAACTAGACTTCTTTAAAATTAATATAGCTAGAAGATATTGGAACTTACTCCAAAAGTAAAACTCTTGAAAACTAACTTTTATTTACATATTATAGAAATTAGTGCATAGCTTCTGATGGTGAAAAAAATGTCATCAACTTAATCATTATATGGTTCTTACTCAATAGCAGAATTTATTATAACTCACTTCTAGTTTCCAATTAGTTATATACTATAATCTCTATCTACCAAATGTTATATTGCTATAAATTTATTCCTGACATTTTACGTGGTGGTGTGGTTTTAATTTATCTTTGAGTGAAAAATCTTAACCCTCTCTCTCCCTTTTATGTCACCTTAAAATTGGAAAGTGACTTCATTGTCTTTTATAATCACTTTCCCTCTCATACATATTCTCTTGAGCAATAAAAGGCTTTAATATAGATATATCTACCTTTTTATTTTCAGCTATTTACTTGGTTTCACCCCCTATAGCATGAGGAAAGCTCTTTTTGGTCCACATCTTGCTTTCCCTTAAGTCACATTTGGTATCCTATCTACAAACTTTGTTGTGCTGATTTAAAATGCAGTTTTCTGGGCCTGACATTGCATCTACTGAATCAGAGTCTCTAGGGATGAGGACTGTGAATCTGCAGTTTTATCAAGAACTCTGAGTAAGTTTTCTACATTATGATTTGACAACCACAGATATTGGAAAGGATGGATTGGACTTAATTTTCTAGATGTTTTACCCAACTGCTAATCTTTAATTATTCTTTGAAATTGCAAATAATACATTTTACTCCACAGGACTTACGATTTTTGCAAGGTATTTTTTTGTAGCACATAATTAGTATAATAGTATAATAATACATACAAAGCCCAAGTGTGAAAAGATGTGTCTTGTATGATTCAGTGTTAGACTTCACGAATATAAATTAGTGCTTTAAAGAAGAACAAAGAAGACTCATAGATATGGACAGAGAGGATAAAAATTTTATTTGGAAAGGGAATGAAGGAGAAGACACCAAGCATTTCTCACCGTAACACCAGAAAAGTTTAGAGTTTTCCTTTATTTCATAGTTAACCTAACCCAAAGGAGGAAAAAAAAGAAAAGGTGGGGCATTACGATTCAGTGTATCTATTTAATTAAAAGAAAAAATTTTAAATAATTTTGTCACTTTCAAAGCTAATGGAAACATAAAACAACCTACAGTAAATAAAATGAATATAAAGGATATATTGGTTTTATATTATGGTTTTATAAGAAAGTGGACAGGGTATGAAGATAAGAAAGCAGGAAGGGGAAGCCATAGCGACAGCATATTACTGGGTCAATATTTACAAAATTATCATCTCTAGAGATAGAGGCCAGAATATGTACTTTAATATTCTTGCCTCTATAAAAAAAAATGAGAATCACTGCCTCATTCCATGGTCCTTCCTTATATTTGCCACGCATTTCTAAGTAGAGATAGGACACTACTGCCATCAACGTAACAACCACCATCTAACATTTTGGTTCAAACAATTCACTACACTGTGAAAGAGTATGAAAATTTAGAAAGAACAAAATTTAGAAAGAACTCAAGCAAATTTAGTCAGTGGCTCTCGAAAACAGTTCTGTGTACTAGCTGGATCAGAATGTACTGGAAGTTCTTATTTAAAATATAGATTTAGAACCTTTCCCATAATTATAAGACCACAACTTTTTAGAATGCGTTCTGGGAGACAATAGATAGGAGTTGAGGTGTTCCAAATAAGCTGCTTGTGCTGAGATTATTTTTGTTTTAACACAAGCTTTAATTTATGTTTAATGAGAATAAATATTAAATAATCATTGGGGATTAATTAGTTGCTGTTATAATTTTGAGCTTGTTAAAGCATAAACCACAGCCATAATTGCTGAAGATAGATCTCTACAAATACAAGAACCACAGCAACCACAGAAAAAAATCATTGCTTTAATTTGTCACTGAGCTTTGAGCTCTTGTCTCTTTGGCAGAAATAGTAATTTGTCCTTTAGGCTTACAGGTCATTTTTTTCAAGCTGTAATTCACTTTTAGAACCATGCATGAATGTCTAGGGAAACCTAAAGTTCAGAGTGTTTTCTGAAGACAAGATATTCAGTTATGTGTGTTGTGAGGGAGCCAGTAAAACTTCAGACACAGAGGTATGAAATTAAATGCTAGAGAACTCAAGGAAAAGAAAAATCCTATGATCAAAGATATATTAAAAAAATAGACCAGAAATGTTAATAACGGCTATCTATGAAGCAAAGGGATCATTTAGAAACTTTTCTTCTTGAGGTGTGAAGTGGAGCAGGTGGGTGCTGGCTGTGTGTGCGCAGGCTGTGTGGAGGCTGTATGATGCTGACTAGAAACATTCCAAGCACATCTCATCCACTTAGGAGAACCTGAATAGTGTGTAGACAATCACACTTTGAATACATTGTCCAAAGGGGAGCACAGGAGTTCAACAGAAAAGTGAAAGGAAACTCCAAAATCTAAGAAGGAGAAGGAAAACAGGCAGCCTGTGTGGCCAGGACTGGCCAGGAATTCCCCAATACAAGAGAGGGAAGTGAGTGTCTTTCTGCTGACCACTCACACACTGGGAAATTACACAATCCAGGACACAGGAGAGCACTTTGACCCTCACAAGCCCTGAATCTAACTTAGGGAGTTGGCAGCAGACTGAGAGAAGGAACTGCTTCAGGGAAGGAGCATGCCTCAGGTCCCACAACCTTCCTGAGACCTAAGTGGCTATAGCAAGATGCCATTCTTCATCCTAGCTCTTAACAGACTGTGTGCATTCCTGGGACCCAGTGACACCAGTCCTAGGCCTTAGGGAAACTTAGTCTGCTGCTTGTTGAACTGGTACCTGGGTAGGAGGAGAGTTGCCAAGGAGACTTGGTCTTGAACTGGGCAGGGGCTCCTATGGCCTGGGGCTGAGTTTCCCTTGGTGTGAACTACCCTGTCTGACTAAAAACCAGGTTGGCTGAGACAGACAAATGGGAAGGCGAAGGGAGCTCTGTTGGGACTACGGTGTGAAAGGGTCCCTAACCACTGGCCAAAGCTGTGGCTGCTGAGACTGACCCCATCCCATGGCAGGACTTCAGTACAGTGGCAGTTGTTTCTCATCCAAGCATTTCATCGGGGGCCTGAGGATTGTCAGCCCCCACAACTCACCCTTGGGGGGCCTGAGTGCAAGGTTGCCTGCTCCGGTTTTGCCCAGCTTTGCACCATCCTTAGAGTGCAATATGCAGGATCCTGAGGGTTCCACAACCCAATCCACCACTTAGAACACCCTGGGACTTCTCCCAGGGGACAGAGGTTGGCCACAAACACCCTACTGCTGCCAGGTCAGATGGCTCCTGCCTGCAAGCATCACCTACTGGCCAACTTATCTTTGACAAGGCCTACAAGAATATACATTGGAAAAAGGATACCCTTTTCAATAAATTATGCTGGGATATTGGATTGCCATATGAAGAGGAATGATACTGGACCCCTATCTCTCACCATATACAAAATTCAACTCAAGATGGATTAAAGATTTAAATGTAAGACCCAAAACTGTGGAGAAAACCTAGGGAAAACTCTTCTGGACATTGTTCTAGGCAAAGAATTTGTGAATAAGTCTTCAAAAGCACAGGTAACAGAAACCAAAACAGACAAATGGGACTTAATTAAAGTAAAAAGCTTCTGCACAGCAAAAGAAATAATGAACAGAGTGAACAGACAACCTGCAGGATAGAAGAAACTATTTTCAAACTGTGCATCTGACAAGGCACTGATATCCAGACTAAGCAAGAACTCAACTCAACAAAAAACCCATAAATAATCCCATTAAAAAGTGAGGAATGGCATGAATAGACATTTTTCAAAAGAAGACATAGAAATGGCCAAAAGATATATGCAATAATGCTCAACATCACTAATCATCAGAGAAATGCTAATTAAAACTACAATGAGATATCACCTGAATGGCTATTATTAAAAAGACAAACAACAGATGTTAGTGAGGATGCGGAGAAAAGGAAACTCTTATACACTGTTGGTGGGAATGTAAATTAGTACAACCTCTATGGAAAACAGTTGGAAGTTTCTCAAAGAACTAAAAATAGAACTACCAGTGTATATATACACAATGAAATACTATTCATAAAAAAGACTGAAATTATGTCTTTTTGCAGCCACATGGAGGAGGCAACCTCCTGGTGCCCTCCACCCAAGCATTTTGGGGCATGTCCTGGCCATGTGGTCCCTGCCTTGGACTGGCACCTTACAATGCATCTGGTGAGGCTGACCCTCTTGCCCACCCCATCAGATACCAGAGGTGACTAAATCCTACAGACTCTATTTCTAAACATCTCCATTTTATAACCATCAGCTTCCCCCTCCTGTTTCTACCAAATTATATTAAGATCCTGTCATCTTTTCCCTGGATTATGCAATGGCCTGGTGGTTTCTGTCGTGGTCTATTTCTTCTTTCCAATCATTGCAAGCTCCGGGGTTAGGCTCTTTTTCTCCCAACAGACCCTGTGGCTCTCTGTCTCCCTAGGGTGTTCTTAGATGTTTTTATTTTGTAGAGATGTGTACGTGTCCCATGCCTTTTACAGAGAAAATAATTTACAAGTTGAGTTTTTAAAAAAAAGCAGTTACGAATTGGAAACAAACCTTGGATAGTGTGCCTACTACAGGTCTTCGAAGGCATGTCAGTTTTCCAGAGTTATGTTTACATTTTTAAGAAAATATTCTATTTAAATGTTGTATTTCTAAATTGCAAATGGTACAATTAGTATTTCATCCAATTATTGCAGAAAATATAACTTCTTAAACTTATCATATAGGTGCCAAAAATTCTTAATAAATAAATAAAGGTGGCCAAAGAGATCCTAAGTAACCAAGAGGCAGATGTCATCATACACATTCTAGAAATCAAGGTCTGCCAAGGAAAATAAACTGAATGTAGAGAAGTGAAAAAGGACTTTCTTGAACAACAAAGTGAAAACCTACATTCTTCTTGAAAGGGAAACAAAAAGGAATTACAAGGATCCACGTGCACCCAGTAACATTCTTTGTGTTTTGTTCTTAGTATCATTCCCAAATTAAAGAAGAGCATTTGGGCCTAGCCAATGATTGCATTTCAAAGAAACTGAAGATCTGGAAAATACTGCTGTAGATGACATGTAGACATAATAAAAAGAGGCTGCTTAAACAAAAGAAAAATAGGAAAAAGATTTTACTGCATGCTAGACTGATGAAAAATTTTACAGGGAAGTAAAGGGCATTGCCAAGGCTAAAAAATACAAGAAAAAAAAAACAAGAATAGGGAGAAGATATGTTAGATGAAGAAAATAGTAGGAAGAAGAAGAAGAAGATTATGATCCAAATGCAACTGGTTCTAGTGCATTCTTTTTCCTGTCTATAAGTTCAACTCTCTCTTCTTAAAGAAAAATGAAATATTGAAATGTAAAGTTATATAAAATATTGATGTTTAACATACTACTGGATATGTAGTATCCAGTACTACTAATTTAAGTAGTTCTGGATTGGTGGCATGTTAAATAGCCATTTAGCTTGCCTGGTAGAGTATGGGCATTGGAACTAGTCTAAGCATTTAAAACATCTCTTGTGGGTGAACAGCACAAATCAATTATATGTGAAGATTTTTGTTTCACTTTTAGTTGTCTTTGACACACATTTATACAATTATTGCTGTTTTATTTCCTGAATATAATTCTGTAATTATAAAAACAAAAGTAGGCATCATGTTGTCATTCTGAATTAAGTAAATATAAAGCATAAGTATATATTTTATGTTTACATAAAATATTTTATGCTTACATAAAATATAAAAATAAATTTAAAAGAATAAAATCTGGCTCAGAAATATACCAACATAAAGAAGCCAGGGATGAAAATGATAGGAGTGAGCATAAGGTCTATGGGAATGTTCTAACTCAAACTGTCTTGCAGTGTGGCTTTAGGTAATTACTTAATCTATCTAAGCCACAGTGTATTACTTATAAAATAGGGTTAATAATAATAATCACCTAAGAAATGCTTAAATGAGATAATGCATGCAAAGCTTCTCAACAAAGCAAATGGTGAGCAATTAATAAATACACATACATTACAGTTATTTGTTTTGAACAGAATAGTTTGTCTACAATAGGCTTGCTTAAAAATTAACTATTAGCATTAAACATTAAAATAAATAGGAGAACATGCATGTATTTTGAGTTCAGAGATGTCTTTCAAATCATAACATTAAGGAAAAATAAGAGAATGTTAGTATTAGCATCATTAATGATACAAATAATTGACATACTGAGCATTATATCCCAGAAAGCTTCTAAATTAAGAAAGGTTAAAAAATGTAATGAAATAAAGCAGCAGATACACACATACTCATACACACACAAAACTCAAAGATTCTGATAGTTACTATTCCAACAAATATCTTCAGTGAATGTGTCAGGGCAGCAGAGAAATATTGATGCATAAAGTAGAAGCTCATCCAACATCTTGGAGGAAAATTAGTTACTTCTCTCCAAGTGCAATATAATTCTGGAAACCACACTATTTTCCTTAAAGTTCTAAAGAACTCATATTTATTGAAAGATTTACAGTGTTATTTACTTAAAGTATTCATTTGGATTCTAGCCACTGCAGAGTCTGTGATATTTGGATGGAGAAATAAAAATAAATATTGCTTTTTCCTTCTTGTGAAAGATTAAATATGCTCTTTGATTAAATTAATTCTTCAAAAGTCATGCAAATTGAAATGTGGAAAAAGTGTCAAACTATAATATAAAAATACACAGCTTGCATGACAAGGAATTATGCAGCCTCTCACTGATTTCTCACACTGCTGCCCATTTAACCTCATTTCCACTTAGTTCTAGCTTTTGCTTAATCCTTTCCCCTCAACTTCTATTTTTACCTTTTCAGGAGGCAGATTTGGTTTAGTAGAAAAAGCAAGTAATTTGAAATCATGTAGATGTTATGTTTAATAGCATTTCTTTGCTATGAAAGATTGGGAAAGATTATGGCTGGCATTCCTTTGAGTCTTTGTGTAATATGTCTGAGAATGCCTTTCAGCTGCCTTGATAAGTGAAAGACAGATTGGATAATTAAGGAAACTGTATGCCCATTTACTTTGCTATAAAACTTCATAATTGTTGTTCATTCATCCACTGAGATTCAATATTATACAGAATAATTCTGTAAACAACCTAATTCTATTCCTCTTTATAGATAGCATGAATTATTATTAATAGTTTTTTTTTAATTAAGCTTTGATGTTTATGTGATCCTCTACTTTTGAAATATCAAGAAAAGAAACAAAGTGTCAATAAAACAAAAACAAAGTAAAAGTTAAAGAAATAAAAATGTTCTTCCACATGTCAACTTCTCTTTCATAAAAATTGCAAGTGTCTTTGATATGGAGATTCCAGCCTTTCTTCAGCTTAGGAAAGGGTTCTGTTACTACCACAACTTCTAATTGGCTTCCTATTTATTCTCTTTTTCCATCCTTTTTATCCAAATATTGAATGTACATTGTTTAAATTTTATAACTACTCTAAAGCTCTAGATGAATTTACCTCCTCATCCTTTGTTTAAAATTTCTCAAAATTTACATCACTGTGTTTACATTTTCTATGGTACTTCTCCTCTATGCTTGTGAGGTTAATTACTTTATGTTATTATATTTGTTTTCGTACATTCTTTCTGTAACTCTTCAGATATATAAAAAGAGAAATGGTAGATATATACATAGAAATAGATATAGGTACAGATATACATATACATAGATATAGATATGGGTATAGATATTAATATAGTACTCACCCTTGATCTCGAGTGGAGTTCAGTGTTCATTTAAAATCCATGAGAATATAAAATATGTACTAAGACTGATATCTCCCTCTAATATTTTTAAATAAAATATTCATACTTTTTCTTTTGGCTGTTTAACTATTTTTATAGTTTAATTCTATATGTAAGTCATTTTGTCATATTCCTATATTTGAGTTTTCTATTGATACTTTCTTATTTGAAAAGAGAGGTTGATATTTTTCTGGTGTATTTTCCAAATTATTTTCACACAATTTTTCTTAGAAAACTTGCATTTAACTATAATAATGTTAGAGTCCTCCTCTAACTTAATCTGGAAAATGATGATCAAATTTTGTTATCGGTTCAGTAATTCAGTGTCATAAGGTGGCTGGAAGCTAAGGCTGAGTTCTACAGCAAATTCTCTCTCCATTTATATTCTTCTTTCTGCTCGTTTGGAAACCCTATAACCAAGGACCAAATCAAATTATCAGTTTTGTGTTTTTTTGGGGAGAAAGCTGAGAAACACTACTACATTGTAACTGAAGTCTTTCCTAGCGTTGCTTACTAGTAAATCATTTAAAACAATGACTTGATGTTAGCAAACTGCTATGTCTATGAACTTCCTATGTCCCACAAAGACTTTCAAATAGCTATAACTAGGCCTGCGTTGGGCATCATTGCAGAGGTACTTCTCAATGAAGTTTTCTGTGCCCCTCCATCACTCACAGATATTTGTGTGAAGGTAGAATGTGTGTGTGAGGGTGGAGCAAGTTTCATGAGGATTTTAATACTGACACATTTTTTTTCAACATCACACTACTACTACTGGGAAGAAAGTGATGAATTAATCCAATGAATTCTTTCAATCATATATTATTTGCACTTTTTCTAGTATAAAACCTTCAAAAATATTGCATTATAAGATTAAGAAAACTTATTTGTGCATCTCAGATACAAAAAAGATAACAGATTAAAATGGTCTTTTATTTTTGAAGGTGTATGAAATACATGCCCATCCATATATGTAAGTACTCAGAAATATATGAGCTTTATATTCTTCTTAGAAACAGGCGAAAAAACAAACAAAACTTGAAAACATGCTCCAGGAGAAAGAAAGGTGATTGAAAACTCAGGAATCAAAATGTGCAGAACACTGTGTTACATGGGAATAGATTATCAAGAATCTTTTACTCTGCTCCCAGTAAAAAAATTAATCAGGTGAATATAATATAATTGAACAGAGAGGAAGGGGGTGAACAAACTATAAATATATGAGAATCATCGGTCTATACATGGAATTTCCAAATAAATGTGTGGCTGAGATTGACTAGGAGGAGAAGAAAGAGCGAAAAGAGATTAAGGTTCTTTACCCAACGTAAAATGTGCAGATGAGTCGACAAAGCTGCCTGAGAAGGGGTGGTCAGAGAGAAAGGAAATAGTAGGAGCATGTGATTCCACCAAGGCTGAAGCCGAAGTATGTTTTAAGGAGAAGGAGAAGGAGAAGGTTGGTATATTAAAGGCCACTGATAATGAAGGAAGGTGTGTGGTCAAGGCCACTGGGAGTTAACGTAAGATTGTACAGAGAAATATCTGCTATCTTTACCAACACGGAACACTGGTGACTTGTGTGAGAGTAGTTCTGGTGATCTGCTGGAGAGTCAGAAATAAACTGGAATGAGTTGAGAAAGAATAGAGGCAGAGGGAATGGTACAAGTATAACACTTTCAGAAATGTGGCCAAGAGGGAAGAAGCGAGACAGGATAGTAACTGGTGTTGAAATTATTATGAAATGATTTAATTTTTAAAGATGCAAAAGACTTGAACATATTTAAAGGGTATAACAAAGGAAACAAAGGAACAAAAATTTTAGAATGTTAGCAAATGAGTTAGTGTAATTATGAGATTTACATTGGACAAGAAGAAAATATATAAGAAAGAATAGAGTTTGATAACATTTAATATACAATATGTACAAAGGTTGATATATATGCATATATAAATGTATATTAAATTAAGAATTACTTGTTTTTACTGATATTTCCAAATTTTCTACTTTGTGTATGCCCTGCTTTTATAATCTAAAAATATATTTTATGAGTATGTGTGTGTATGCATGACCATATAAAATATATAAATAAAAATACGTGGAAGAAATATGTCAAATATACTTTCTTGGAAAATGGAAATATGGCTTTTTTATTTTTAGTTTTATGCATTTTTAGAGATTTTCTACAATAAATGTATACCACTTTTATACTAAAAAATACATTATTTTATAAAGGGCACCCTGATCTTAGCAGGAATTGCAGTCTAAATTTGTTTTTATTGCTTTGTTCTAGCTCCTTTACATAATGTGGCTTATAAAACCATTGTTTAGAGATTTCCTATGGCCTGTCAGTGTAAAGAATAAATGGGCAAATTTATGGGGTCTCGTAATGGAAGAAGCTAAAAGTAGTTATATGGCAATTGATTAGTAGTTCCTGACTGAGATTCTCTCATCATACTTCAAAATGCCTATAAAATACAGAGGGGGAATAAAAGAGATAAATTTAAAAATACTTTCAGAATCTGAAAGCAAGTTCCATTAACTCTAATACTGATGATTTTGGAATAAGTAAAACAGCAGCTGCCCTGTCAGTTTCACCTCATGACATAGATTAACCCCTGAGCACTTGAATAATGAAGGTAAAGAAGTAAAGAGGTTTCAGCCCTTGAATTGGACAGCCAGCTTCCACATTCTACATTATGGAAGAATCACATGCCTCAGAGCACTGAATACAAAAAATGAGAATATATAGTTACAAAGAAACATGGATTTTTTCCTTTCCTTCCCTTCATCCCACCCTCCCTCCTTCCCTCCCTCCCTTCCTTCCTTCTTTCCTTTCTTCCTTTTGTTTTTAATTTGTCATTTCTCAATTGGACAAAGTTTTTTATAAGTATGGGGGAAAATGAGAAAAAAGATACAGAAAATTAAAGATTGCTGATTTCACGTAAACAACACAAAACATCTCTTTATGTCAAAAATAAATCATGAAGTCATGTATATATACATGTGTGTATGTGTGCGTGTAGATGTATATAATAATAAACTTGCAGAATAAGTAAATGATAGAATCACAGTGAAGTCTCAAAGAGAAAGGTCAAGCCATTGCAAATTAATACCGTAAAGAATTTAGAAAATTCTTGGACATACTCAGTAGAGGTAAAAGAAACAATGAACTTGACACCAAAATATTAGGACACCTATAAATAGAATAAAGGTCCAGAGGACAGAAAGATTTGACTAATCAAAAAACAAATTTCTATTAAAAGATATATGGAGCTGGATGTGGTGGCTCACACCTGTAATCCTAGCACTTTGGGAGGCCAAGGTGGGAGGACTGCTTGAGGCCAGTAGTTTGAGACCAGCCTGAGCAAGACACTTTCTCTACAAAAAACACAAAAATTAGCCGGGCTTGGTGGCACACACCTGTAGTCCCAGCTACTCAGGAGGCTGAGCCAGGAGGATTGCTTGAGTCCAGTAGTTTGAGGTTGCAGTGAACTATGATTGAGCCACTGCACTTTAGCCCTGGGTGACAGAGTTAGAACCTGTCTTAAAAAAAGAAAAAAAGTTATATGGGTTATATGTGGCAAAAGTTTTTAGAAGCCTAAATCTCTCAGTGAAAAAAAATACATACATTTAAGTGAGTCAAAAGTAGTACTAACACTTTGAATTTGATAAACATTTGGTAGCTTGGTTATATTTATTAGGAGAAATACTTAACAAGACTCTCTAAAACATTTATTAAGGGTGATGAAACCAATAAATATTTTCAAGACTGTTTAGTAAGTAATTCAATATTCATAAATGTATTTTAAGAAAATAATCAAATATTCATATGTATATTTGTGCAAAAACCTGTTCATAGCATCATCGATTACAATATTAAGCATTGGAAATATTCTAAATTTCCATAATTTGTTAAGAAAATAATGCTACATAATTACGAACTAATAATCAAAATATTAAGCCATGTTTTCAAATCATTTTATTTTCATGGGAAAATACTACAACATAATATTAAAGTGAAAAAGATCTCTAAACTATATATTTAAATTCTAGTAATTTTGCAAATATATAAAAATATGTGGTATTTGATTAAAATTTTTATATCTAGAAGGGAATTACCTTTGCATGGCTGAGCAAGAGTAACTAGAGTGTTTCTTATAAAATTATTATAATAGCTGTAAATGTTTTATCAAGTCAGAAATACAATGACTCAAACTGTCTTGAATAATACCTTAAGAATACTGATGAGGATAAGAAAAATTAGGCTGAACATAGTATATTATACAATTTAGGAACCAAGAATCTATTGTGGTAGCTTTCAATTATGTGAATTTAGGTAAACTGGAAATTCATTTACTGGAATTCCCTTCCTTACATGAATCTGGATGAGGGATGAGAAATTGGCCCAAAATTTGCAACTTGGAACTAAAGCAGCAATCATGTCCTCTTGCACAAGGTCAATGTAGGGATATTCGATGCTACAGCTCACACACATGGTCAAAAATGGGTCAGTTCACATTGTTGGCAGCCGGGCCTGCAGCTCCTCCAGCAGCTGTGGATCTCCTATTTCAGCTTTGTGAAGTCCTGAGCTAGGTTCCAGTGCAGGGGCATGATGGTGGCACCAGCTTTCCTGAGGGTCATTCACCTTCGTGACCTGGAGGCGACTAGTAACCAATTTGAAATTTCAGAGAAAGACAGATGCCAGTTTTAGCTGATTGTCATGGGTTCATTTATGCTCATGGGTTCTATTTTGTTTTATTTTGCCCTTACTTTCTCTCGTATCATGTCCATTCCCAACTTCCAGCCCTGCTAACCTCAGGTCGTGTACCAGACTTAGATATAGCAGAGTTATACAGGCTGCTTAACCAACACCCACAACCACGTGAGGTCTAATTCATTCCTATAATTTATTGGATCATGCTTAGTGGTCTGTGTTTGAGAGAATTCTAACAAATACAGCTACCAAAGTGTTCCTCATACTTGATATTCTTATTTATCAAATAGTAACTACTTATCATGATGAATGAACCTATCAATTATCATGAATGTCATAATGTCCACATGCTCATTTAGCAAAAGTAAATAACTAAAGCTATACTGTATTAAGTCCTTGAAGGAAATCATGGTGTACACAAACCATGGTTATGTAAGGAATATAAATATCATATTTCTGAAAATTAATGGTGGAAAAATATAAAAGAATAACTTGTACCACTTTCCCTCCCTATCACTCGCTCCTATCATCCGATCTAAAACATCTATGTTCTTAGGGCGAGTGAATGTGAGTTCTCTATATCTTCCGGCATAATCTGGGTTAGAAACACTTATCCATAGGGTGCTATGAAAAAGAAATTATTTCTAGTATAAATTCTGTTATTTTCCCCTTATTTGGTTGAGAAAATCTTCCTGGAAATCATTGATATTCTACAGAATTTTGAGACTGACATAGATATATTTATCTTAACTTCTGACTATACCATTTTGTGAAGACTAGGAAGTTTCTGCTTTCATGAGTTTGAATTTTATTCAGGCAAATGCTGTCATGGAGGAAAATAATCTCAGAAATGCTTGTTTACCTCTGATGTTCAGGAGTTTCCTGTAAAATTTCTGAATTGGTAGAAGGAATAGAGTTTAAAATTGTTTTTCTATCTGCACATTGTTATTTATTCTTCTCACAGATTGAAAAAGTCTTTGTACTCTCTGGAGGTGTCAGGAAAAAAAGGGGATCTTTTTATATATGAGATTTCTTTCTGGAGGCACAATTAATTTTTCCAGAAGACAGGACATATTTCAGATAAATAGCTTTAATTTAGACTAGGGTTCATAAGTCATAAGAATTAGAAAGTGTTGAATATATAATGTAAAATGAATGGTCAAATGAGGGAATCAGTAACAGGATCTCTTGTTAGAAAATACAAAATTATTCATTTATTTAAAAAATCAAAACAAGCAAAACATGCATACCAAAACCACGGTTGATCATCCATTTCTATAGAAATCTGAAAAAAGCTAAAGTATCATCCTTTTGAATAACTAAGCTGTGGCAGATTTTTCCTTTCTATTTATAATGCACAAAACCTTACATCTTCTTTGCTTTGTCCTCAATTTTATTGTCAGACCTCATTACAATGTAAGTGAAAATAATTAGATCCTCATAAATGTCTATGATACTGCACTGAATTTAAAGCCAGAGAAATGGTCTGTTATTGTCAAGTTGAACACTAGAAATATCTTGTTTCAATATAAATGGTTTATCCTTGAAGGACTATATATAGCCATTTAGTTTATTTTTTCAACCGCAAATCTAGTAATAAATATAATCCCTTGGATGTAAAACATGCTTCAATTAGGATAACCCAACAGATTTAATCATGGAAAAATCAAGTCTCCAATTAAAGCACAGAAGACTATTTTATTGTCTAGTACTGCAAAGGATTAAATACAACCAAATATATACAGCTGATTCTTCTTATTTTCAGGGGTGATGGTCTATAAAGTCACCATTAACACTGAATTAGTGAATACTGAACTATTGATTCAAGGGGAAATACAGGATTAGGTTCTTGGAAGCCTCTGGTCACAACATTTTTGTCAACTGAAACACAATTTGCATTATATAGGTTTGGTTTCCGACATCCTTGTAAAGCAAGCTGGGCCGCTTTTCCACATAACCATGTTCCTGTATAACACTTAGCAGGTATTAAAAATCTTCTGCAGTTTCCTGATCTGAAGAACCTGTCTCACCTGCAAATTTAACATTTTTCACACCATATTGCATTTTGAAAAGTGTGAGCCAGCTAGGCCTAGTGGAGAAAGGTTTGATATTTTCCTGACCTAGGTAATGTGATTATGAATTCTCTTGGCTTTCAGTCTCACCATAATGCTGTTTAAATATACTTAAAAAATGTCATCATCTCATCATCTCATGAATTTACAGATTTAGCCACTTTTCCATATTTTCCATAAATTCACCACACACTATAAATGTTACTTTAGCACTTTTTAAACAGCCTCACATACAGATTGGCTAATTTCCTCTTCCTTTCTCTGGATGTACCATACTATTGTTTCATTAACATTGAACTCACAGCCAACAGGACTGTAATTCATTCCTGAATAAAGCTTATCCAATACACATATTTTGTATGTGTATTGCAAAGCACATCACATCCTTCTTGTGGTTAGGACCACTAGACAGCACTTCAGCACTACACTGGGGGGGTGGGGCATTGTAAATAGCAAAATCACCAAAAAAAGCACAAAAATGTGAAAAACATGGCACTGAATAGACTGCAAAAAGGACACATATTTACAATGTGAGAGCTGAAACAAAAAGGCAGAGTGTTGCCTTGTCAGCCTCATCTGGGAACATGTGCATAGAATGACTCAAATTTTTCCCCACTCTGTGCATGGCTACAAATGGCTGTACAAGTTAAAAGTACATGTTAGTGCTTAGGCAACTTCACAAATATGGAATCCACCAATAAAGAGAATCAATTGTATTCGGGATAAAGAGCCAATGGAAGAGGAAATCTTGTTGAGTTTATTTAACTGTGAAACAAAGCTCTCTTTCTGCTGGTACTCTTCTTTCCTATTGGAGCTTGGTGTGTGTGTGTGTTAGTTCAAATTCTTTTGTTTAGTACATAATGGGAGATAGAAGTTTTGTCAGTGTAGAAGTGGAATAGGTCATTTATTTTTAAATTTAAAATATTGATTGAACCAAACAAAAAATACTTTTGTCTATAGGTTTATTTTCCTTTCATGTTTTGAGGTTTCTCTTATTCCCAGTATACTATGTGTAACCTTTTGGTTACTATAGCAATTTACTTTTACTAATTTATTCATGCACTCTGCAAAGGCATTGAAGGATTCTTGGGTTAGGCAAAATTTTTCTTACGAATGCCAACCAAAATGGAGAAATAGGGAACTCCAGGGCTCTGCTTCTCCACAAAATAGCTAATGGCCTGGAAAAACTGTCAAAATTAACTTTGGAAGAACTCTGGAATCTAGTCAAACACTTGTAACAATCAGGGGAAGGCTTATTGAAAAACAAGCAGCCACTTTACAATAAGAGAACACTGTGGAATTTTAAAATTGTTCACCCACTATCACCCACACCCTAGATCTGTGGTGGCCTTGAGGAAGGCAGTCCATATTTTGAGAAGTACTGATTAGGTGTTTTGTAGGATGTTGCATGATTTCTGATGAGAAGTCTTCTATAAACTGTTATCCTTGTTCTTCTATAGGTAATTTTTTTTCTATCTTGTTTTCTTTGTCTTTGGTTTTCTGTAGTTTGAATATTATATGCCTAGGTATATTTTTTTTGGATATTTGGTGTCTGTAATTAAGTTTGGAAATTTTTTGGCAATTATTCAAAATATTAAAATATTTCTTTTGCTTCATTATTTCATCTTCTCTTATTCCAGTAGTATAGATATTATATCCTTTGAACTTATCCCTAGTTCTTAGATCTCAGCTCTTTTCCATTCTTCTTTTCTTTGCATTTCAGTTTGGAAAGTTTTTATTAACCAATCTTCAAGCTCACTTACTATTTCTTTGGCCATGTTGAGTCTATCGATGAGCCCATTGAAGTCATTCTTCATTTCTGTTATGGTACTTTTGATTTCTAGCATTTCATTTAGATCCTTTTTTAGAATTTCCATCTTTCTTTATATTACCCATCTGTTTGGGAATGTTGTCTATTTTATTTTCCATTAGAGCTCTTAACATGTTAAGCATAGTTCTTTTAAATTTTCTCTCTGATAATTTCAACATCTAGGTTATGATGGCTGTGTTTTTCTTCTTGACTTGATGGGTCTTATTTTTTTTGTCAAAAACCAGACAGATTTTATTATGAGCCAATATAAACAGGGCTCTAATATGTAAGGTTTATCTTAACATGGCTAGAAATGGGCTTTCTTTAATGCTTACTGTAGTGATACATTCCAGAGACTTCTAATTCTTCTAGCATTGCTTTGCTCTCCCCTCTTGATTTTGGGCTTCCCTATGAATTACTCCTGAGAATGTCTCTGTCTTGCAACTTTTTCAGTTACAGTCTGGTATTATTATACTGAACTCCTATTAGTTATCTGATAAGATATGAGAGAGAATGTACATTTTATAATCTTTAAATTAAATCTTAGTGTCTTAGTGGGTCTGTCTCTGGCCTGTGCCCTTCACAAGATTTTTCTCATGTATAGTGTCTCCCCATCCTAAGTGGGGTAGGAAGGCTAGATGGCACTGGCATAAGATGAATTCCTCTCCCCCATGGCTCTGGGGCAGGCTCTAACAAAGCCTCTCCTCTAGCAGAGGAGAACTTGCTGTGGAGAAATCTCTGGGTGTATTTCGGAAGAATTACCCTTTCCCTCCCCTATCATTCCATATAACATAATTTTTGGATCTTCATCTTGAGAATCTAGTGAGTTTTCTGTATGTTAAACCCATGAAAGAGTGGGCTTCCAGGAGTATCTCATTCTCAAGCTAGTCTACACTGATGCCTCCAGTTATTCATCAAAATTACTATTTATATATTTTTACCAGTTTATGATTCTAGTTGAAAATGTACCAAGTAATCAGATTTTAGTTATTACTCTTTGGATTTGCCCATTTTGCCCTGCATATGAAATTTTCTGAAAGGTCCAAAAAATACATTGATTTTCATTTTGTCCACCTTTTCCTTGTGAAGATGGGAGTAATGACTTTCATGATCTTTATATATTGGAGTTGACATGGGAAGTTTTCATTTTTTTATAGTATGTGTTTTAACTTTCAAATATTTGGAGATTTCACACATTTGTTTCTTTTATGGATTAGTGGTTTAATTTAATTGTGGCCTAAGAACATAATTTGCATTACTTTAATTCTTTAAATGTGTTAAGTTGTGTTTATGGCTGAGAATGTTTCCATATCAGGTAATGTTTTATGAATGTTTGAGGAGAATACGTATTCTGATTTTGTTGGATGGAGTATTCTACAAATGTCAGTTGGATCCAGTTGATTGCTTTCATTTCAGTTTTTGAACCCACACTAAATGTAAAGATTGATAAATTAAAAGTAAAGCCACACAGAAAGATGTATGACACTAACACTAATCAATTATTATCTGGAGTAGCTACATTAATCTCAGACAAGATGTACTTTAGCATGAATATTAGGGATAAAGAAGGATACTACAAATGATAAAGAAATTGATTACCCAATAAAATATAACTATCCTAAACATTTATGCATTTGACAACAGAATATCAAGATAGATAAATCAAAAGCTGAAATGTAGGCAGTATGTAGTTTTGTCTTTTTAAATCCGTTTTAACAGTTTAATGATTGTTAATTCTGTCTAGAATATTTCTACTTTCTTTTTATCATGCTTTACAATATTTTGTTGAAAGGCAAATGTTGTATCAGGTAAAAGGAGGTAAATTGGCCTTTAGCGTAATGAACCGTTTTACTCTGACTGGAAGTTAGGCTCTATTTACTATTTGCTATAGCTAAAGTTGCCTCAGAGGTTTCAAATCCCTCTAGTACGCTTGTTTTCATCTCTCCTTTTTAACTCTGGGCTTCTGCAAGTACTCCTCAGAGACAGTGCTTTCCATCTCTTTCAACTGTTATCCCTTGATAATATACTGTGGTCTTATTGATGTCTCCATAGGTCTTGGGGAGGGAGAACATTCTTTTATCTTCTAAATAACTCTCAGTCTTTTAGCAGCTCTGTGTCTTAGGACTATACTCTTCACGGGTGTTTCTCCAATGGAATAGCTTTTACCTCAGTCCTATTTATATTTCATTCACTGGCTGCAGCATTTTCAGTCCATATCCTTAAAGCATTGATCCCTGTTGATCACATATTTCTCTGTCTAGATAAGATAGGATGTTTGGGTGGAGTTGGAGTGAAAGGAATCCCCGTTCTTCAGCTGGAATAAAGATTTGACAGTTTTCCCTTGGAGAGAGGATCTTTGTTATGATGAAGGCTCTGAGTGTATTTCACAATGATTGCTCTTTTCTCTTTACCAAAGCTACGGTGAGATCTTTCTAATAGTATCCTGGTCATGAGACCCAGTGTAGGTCCTGGAGTTAAAGCCCAAAACATACGTGGATGAATTGTATAGGGATAATTTAAAAAATAAATAAAGCCTAAAATAGTGAGGGGATCCCCTAAGAATGACTCCAAAGACTTTCTCTCTTGCACAGCAGTCCATATTCAGCCACTGGCTATTTGTCACAATTGACACTTATGTGTTTCTACAGTTTATGACTCTAGCATTCTATATTAGATTCCTAGGGCTGCTCTAAAAGTGCCGCAAACTGTGTGACTTGAAACAACAAAAATTTATTCTCTTACAGTTCTGAAGGCTATAAATCTGAAATAAAGGTGTCGGCAGCCCATGCCCCCTCTGAAGCCTCTAGGAAAGGATCCTTCATTGTATCTTCTAGCTTCTAGTAGCCCAAAGCATTCCTTGGTTTACAGCAGCATAATGCCATCTCTGACTTCATCTTGAAACGACCGTCTTTCCTCTGTGTGTCTGTATTTTCACATGTCATTCATGTCTGTTTTATAATGTGGTCATATTGGATTAAGGGTCTACCTTAATGACTTCATTTTAAATTAATTACATTTCACATTCACAGGTACTTGTGGTTAGGACTTCAACATATCTTTTTGTGGCATAAAATATAATACATAACAAATGGCTTCTGTTCCAGAGAAGCAAATGTAGGCTTTGCTCTTAAGATATACCTGTCTCTCCATATACTGGGATGAGTTTGCCTTATAACCTTGGTTCTCTGCTTGGTCTAAGAAAAGCCATCAATCTCCATTTGGTCCAGATTTTTTTTTTTGTTTTGTTTTAAAGACAGAAGTGACAACTTTCAAGCTCCACGTATCAGAACTGAAACCACAAAGTCTTGTAGCGTGATTTTAAATCATATATTGTTTTACATATCTTCAAATTCATAAACAAAATGATCTCTAGATTAACACATAAAATTTACTATTAATTTTTTTCCAACCAGAAATTTTTAAAAATTCTCTAAAGTGACTTCAGATTTATGTCTATAAATGTTTGAATTTTTGACACTAAGATTCTGAACTACTTTACTTTCCATTGAATATATCACATAGCGGTTCCTGTCCATTCTCTCCTTCCATATTCGTTACTTGACAAAAAAAATTCAAAGTGTTCAGTGGTATCCGGAAGGGTGATTGCAAACCCTAGAATTGAAAGATTTGCCTTATTCAAAATACCCAAATATTTTGACAAATTAATGAAATAATAACTGAATTTTCTTCTGATAATTTTTTTACAGAAAGTGAGCTTTCCATTTCTCTTCAAAAAAGCTGAATTTTTCTCACACAACATTTAAGTCCAGCAAAGTTTGTTCATTGTAAACTCATTTAAATATTCTAAAGGTTAGCTTTCACTTTCTCATTTTATTTCTGCATTCATTGTAAGAAAATCTCTGGTACATTCACTGCAGTATAAAATTCCAGGATTGAAGAAAAGGTATTTGGTATATTCATACTAGCTTGGAAAGCAATAAATTATATCCCAATATGTGAAATCCATAATGTATTGCCAAACATTGCACATACTCAATAATTGCATTCCTCTTCATGGTTATTCAATTAATTGAAATTTTTATAAATGGTAAAACATTTTACATTCTGAGGATGTCACACATAGCTGTGTATTACACAGCTCCATAGGTACCATTTACTAGTGGTTCTGATAAAACCTTATAAAATGTCTCAAAGAGATTAACGTAAAGGCCATTCTTCTATTATGACATTTGCAAAAACATGGCATGAAAAAATAGGAACTGGTTGCAATGGAGTGACAGTAAAATTTAATGTAAAATTTTATTTTACTAAAGTGTGTGCTGAAAGGAAATGACACATCGTATATAATCCATTTAAGAGCATTATCAAAAAATGTCAATGGTTCTGGAGTAATGACTTCATTTTACAAGGACACTGTTTTACTTTTCATTCTCTCTTCCAAAGAGTAAGCAAAATATGCCATTTCAGGAGAATATGACTTCATGAATTGTCCATAGATTTTATTTTTCTTCTTTTTGATTGGCAAGGTCATAAATATGCATCAAAATACTATTTTGAAGTTGGAACAAATACACACTTTAGTAAGTTTGCTACTTTGATGTAAATTGTGCTATACTCTCATGAAAATGTTCTCCAGTGACTGAAATATTTTTGTATACTTCTATAGCTATTAAAAGTTCTTTTGGATTCCTGGTGACCTTATCATACAAAGATTTTGTGTTGTAAAGCATTCTGAGTTGAAAGGGAAAAAAAAAATCAGTGGTTGTGTCCATTTGATTTTCCAACTACACTAACTCCACTGCAAACTAAAGACAGGTGTCTGTAATAATAATGACAAGGTTCATTGCATTTGCTTTATCTTAGTGGTAAATTATTCTGGACATAAAAACATGACAGTATTTATGGAGGTCCTTATTTGTTGAGCAGAACAAAATCCCTTGTACAATATTGAGAACAGAACAGATAGTATAATTTAATGTAAAATTTTATGTTATGAAATCAGTTTTGAAACAAAAATATGGTAGTTTAAAGATAGTTTGAGTACTCTGTGGGTGTTAATGTTTATGAATACTTATGTGTATTACCAAGTTACATAACCTTTGAAGACCATTTATGGACTGCTGGACTATACCATTGAAATAATTCTAGTGGAGTAACAAAATACAATTTTGCTGTTAGAAATGCCAAGTTGGCCTCAGGGTCAAGAATTGAGAGAAAGGAGGAAGACATGGGAACATGCAAGGAGACAAGTTAAAAACAAATATAATTTCCCAGGGGAAAAAATATAATGTCTGAATTTTATCTATGTAAGATGGGAACAGATCAAAATGGATCAAGACGAATTTGGGACAACTTATTTACAGGATCTGTTTATCACTGTGATATAGATTGTAAGTGGTTAGGAGGGGCCACAAATGACTATAATATATGACTTGGGAGACAAACACTTTGTCTTTAATAGTGATGAAAGCACAGAAGTAAGAACAAACTCAGAAGTTGATGATGACTCTTCATGACAGTTTAAGCTACTCACATTTATTGAGAGGATTGAAATTTGAGGTAGATTTCCATTCATATTGTTGGGTGAAATTCTATTGTTTTGTTTTACTCCTTGAGCCATCATAGAGTCCAGGTACTAGCCTTTAACTCTTGAATAATTTTACTTTGAAGAGTGTGTATTGTGCTGTTCAGTGTGTAATGCAGGTCTGAGTACTTCCTGTAGGGGGCTGGTCTGGTCTTTGCAAATTCCATCAGTGATTGCTTGTCTGGGAAGGACTTTATTTTTCCCTTATAGATGAAACTTAATTTTGCTGGATAAAGTATTCTAGGTTGGGAATTATTCTGTTTTAGAAGATTAAGGATAGGCACCCAGTCCCTTCTGGCTTGTAAAGTTTCAGGTGAGAAATCTGCAGTTAGTCTGATAGGTTTTCCTTTGTAGTTTATTTGTTACTTTCACCTCACTGCTCCAAGAATTGCTTCTTTCGTGTTTACTTTGGTCAGCCTAATACTTACGTGATGTGGTGATTGCCTTTTCACATTGAGTCTCCCAGGAGTTCTGTGTGCTTCTTGTATCTGGATATCAAGATTTCTGGCCAGGCCAGGCATATTTTCCTCCAGTATTCCATGAAATAAGTTTTCCAGCCCTTGTGTATTTCCTTCTTCTCCCTTTGGGATGCCGATGATTCTTATATTTGGCTTCTTTATGTAATCTCACGTTTCTTGTATGTTTTGGTCTTGTCTCTTGTTTCTGTTTTCTTTTTCTTCATCCAATTTGTTTAGCACATAGGCATTATCTTCAAGCTCTGAGATTCTTTCCTCTGGGTGATCCATTCTATTCTTGAGGCTTTCCCCTGTGTTTTGAAGTTCCTTGAATGCCTTCTTTATTCCAAAGATTTCTGTTTGGTTTTTCCATAGTATTTCAATTTCCTTAGAGAATTTTTCATTCATTTCCTATATTGTTCTTGTAGTTTTTTAACGTTGGGATGCTATTTTCTCTTCAATTTCATTGAGTTTTCTTATAATCCATATTTGGAATTCCTTCTCTGTCAGTTTAATCATATCATGTAAGTTGCTATCTATTGATGGAGATCAGATATTTCATTTTGGAGGTGACTTTTCTCTCTGATCTTTCATGTTTCCTGTGTTCTTTTGCTGATTCCTTTTCATCAGGTTACTTTGTCAAGGACTGGGGGTGCTGGGACTGGTTTATGGACTTAATTCTGAGTCCCCAAAGGGACGTTCCTTGACAATGCTGGGGAGATGTGCTCTGGTTCTGTATTGTTTTAGAGGTGTTTTAGCCTGTCGGGTTATCTCTGACCTGTTGTCTTCACCTCCCGCCTAAGGATATTAGTGAGTTTGGAGCCCTTGCTTAGAATCCCAGGAGTTGGATCACTCTTGTGTGTGTGATTCCACTGCCGTCCACTAGTTTGAGATGGAAGACACTGTGTTGGACTATGAGGTTACCCTCTCTTTTGTTGCTTGTAGTTTGCATGGAGGAGTTGGTTATCAAGATATTCCAATACCTTTGTATTGAGCTCTAAACCCCCGACTGAGATATACAAGTGCCTAAGTCTTTGGGGAATGTCATGCCACTCCCAAGGGTTACTTGAGCCCTGTTTCCACTTTAGGTGGGGTGAGAAGAGCAACAGGTACCTGAGAACCAAAGAGTGTATACTTCAGAGGTTGCCTGATCTGCAGCTAGGGGAGAGCTGCTAATATGTTATTCAGGGCTATTTTGCCACACTTGCAAAGCAGCTCCTGATTGGGGGCTGTCAATTGGTGCAGTTGCTAAGGACTCTGGTCAAGATTTTCCTTCCCAGACCACAAACCCCAAAGCTGTCAACAGCCTGGGCACCAAGGGAGAGCCCTTGTGCTATGATCTTATCAGATGATCAAAACCAACCCACCATAGTGAGTCAACAATCTGTCCCCTTTTGCTTAGTTCCAGAGTCCCACAGATTCAAGCCAGTCACACAGGGAAAGTGACTTTTTCTAATTTCTCTCTGCCTTCAAGGGCTGAGTCTGTCCTGTCAGACTGGGGGAGGGGCATTGGCTGAGACTGCCCCAAGTCCCAGGCCAGAAAACCTCTTCTTTCCTTTCTCCCCTCGTCCAAGGGTGGGGTTTGCCCTGCGGAGAGGCAGATAAGCCCCTGGACTGGGTGATGGACACTTCCTGGGGCCACTGGGCATCTCAGCCCAGGAAGTGGCTACTCTCCTTATTCCACCCCTCCAAGGGAGGGGTTTGTCTGGTTGGTACAAAGCATCAGGTACTGACAGCGACTGACACTGAGTTCAGGACCCTCACTGAAGGCTCCTGCCCTTGCAGATGCAGATACTGAGTTCAGGGCCCTCCCATCACAGGTTCAGACACTCAGTATAGGACCATCACTGAAGGCCCTTGCCCTCACAGGTGCAGACAATCAGTAGAGGCCCCACCCTAAAGGCCGCTTATCTCACAGGTGCAGACACTGAGTACAGGCCCCTCACTGAAGGCTCCTGGACTCACAGGTGCAGATAATCTGTATAGCCCACACCCTAAGGACAGTGCCCTCACAGCCGCAGACAACTATCAGTGAGTGTCCTGTACTCAGTGTCTCCTATGTTATATACACTACATGTACTCAATGTCTGCACCTCTGAGATCAGGGGCCTGCAGTGAGGGTCCTGTTTTGAGTGTCTGCACCTGTGGAGTCAGCAGTCTTCAGGGTTTGGCCTCAACTTATTGTCTGTACCTGTGGGGTCAGGGGTCTCAGTGAGGGTCCCGTATTGAGTGTCTGCACCTGTGAGGTCAGGGGCCTTCAGTGAGGGTCCTGGTCTGAGCGTCTGCCCCTGTGAGGGCAGGGTCCTTAGGGTTCTGCCTTTACGGAGTGTCTACACATGTGAGGACAGGGACCATCAGTGAGCTCCCTGTACTGAGTATCTTCACCTATCTGGACAGGGACATTCAGTGTGTGGCCTGTACTGAGTTGTCTCCACCTGTGAGAACAGGGCCTTTAGTGTGGGGACTGTACTAAGTGTCTGCACCTGTGAGGGCTGCCGCCTTCAGGGTGGACCCTCTGCTGATTGTCTGCTCCTGTAAGGTCAGGGGGCCTTCGGTGAGGGTCCTGTACTGAGTATCTCCACCTGTGAGGTTAGGGCCTTCACTGTGTGGCTTCTTCTGAGGTTTTGCACCTGTGAGGCAGGACCCTTCAGTAGGGGGCCCGTACTGAGTGTCTGCACCAGTAAGGACATGGGCCTTTAGTTTGGGGCCTGTAATGAGTGTCTCCACCTGTTAGAGAAGAAGCCATCAAGGTGGGGCCTGTACTGAGTGTCTGCACCTGTGAGGGCAAGGGCCTTCAGTGAGGGTCCTGTACTCAGTGTCTGTACTTGTGAGGACTGGGGCCTTCATGGTGGGGCCTGTACTGAGTGTCTGCACCTGTGATGGGAGGGGTCTTTAGTGATAGTCCTGTACTGAGTGTCTGCACCTGTGAGGACAGGGCCTTCAGTGAGGGTCCTGTACTCAGTGTCTGTACTTGTGAGGACTGGGGCCTTCGTGGTGTGGACTGTGCTGAGTTTCTGAAGCCGTGAAGGCTGGGGCTTTCAGGGTAGGGCCCCGACTAATTGTCTGTGCCTGTGAGGTCAGGCGCATTCAGGGTTTGGCCAACACTGATGCCTACACCTTTGAGGACAGGACCTTCAGTGTGGGGCCTGTAATCAGTGTCTGTACCTGTGAGGTCAGAGGCCTTCAGTGAGGTTCCTGTACACAGTGCAGCACCTATATGGTCAGCAGCCTTCAGGATGGGGCCTCTACTGATTGTCTGTACCTGTGAGATCAGGGGCCTTCTGTGAGGGTCCAGTAGTCAGTGTCTGCACCTGTTAGGACAGGGCCATCAGTGAGGCTCCTATACTCCATGTCTGTGCTTGTGAGACCTTGGGCCTTCTTGGTGTGAACTGTAGTGAGTGTCTGCTCTTGTGAAGTCGGGGGCCTAAATGTGGGGCATCTACTGATTGTCTGCACCTGTGAGCGCAGGGGCTGTCAGTGGCGTCCCTGTACTGAGTGTCTGCACCTGTGATGGGAGGGGCCTTTAGTGATAGTCCTGTACTGAGTGTCTGCACTTGTGAGGACAGGGCCTTCAGTGAGGGTCCTGAATTCAGTGTCTGCACCTGTGAGGTCAGGGACCTTCAGTGAGGGTCCTGTTTTCAGTGTCTGCACCTTTGAGGGCAGGGGACTCCAGTGAGGGTCCAGTACTCAGTTTCTTCAGCTGTGAGACAGGGGCCATCAGTGAGAAGCACATTTGAAATTTGCTTTTTTGGTGAAAAATATAGAAGTGGAGATATTTTAATAATTTATTGAATAATATCAAAATGATTTTAAAAATTCAAAATGTTATTCTATTTTTATAAAGAAATACAATGTTTCAGTGTAGATTTAAAAAGTCAAAACTAATTTCATGTATATATATATAACATTTTATATATATCACATTATATATATTATGTATGTATATCTATATTACATATGGGTTAAAAATAAAGAATAATCTATTTTTTACCACTATATTTTGTTAATGTTTGACTCAGAGTTGTGTTTAGGAATTTAAAATATTTATTAGCAAACAATTATTTTGTATTTAAAGTTACTCCCTGCTTCCAAGTAAAGTGACTTAAGGAAAAAAAAATTCCACTGGCTTTACAGATGCTGAATGTGAATCCTTCCAGCAGGGAAAATGAAGTGGCAGGGAGGAGGGATGCAGGGATGCAATAGAGTTCAACTTCCATGCCAAATGTGATCACTTGTTAAGGGAAGCTTGGGGAACTTTGTTAACAAGTAGTTTGCTTTTGATGATTAAGTCCCAATAAATTAGGACTTAATACTGTGATCAACTGTCGATTTCTGTCACTGGCAGAGAATGGAAAGTGATAGTGTATCTGATACACATTTGGGTGCATATATGCATCTGCCATATGGAAGAGAGATTAACTATATTCTGAAAAAGACAGATACCTGATAATTAAAAAAATAAATTCCAATGAACCAAAACATAGAATTGACTATTTTGGGGGACAAAGAGAATCTTGTCATCAAGAATATTCAAGCAGAGTCTGGATGGCTACTTATGAAATGTGGAATGCAAGGTTTTCCTGCCCTATATATCCAACTTGACAAAATGATCCCTCAGTTTGCTTCAAATGCAAAGGTTTAAAAAATTGTACTAAAGTAATACACGTGTGCCTCATAGAAAACTATTGCCCCAAGGCAGTGAAAGAAAGAAAGAAAGATTAATTTAAAAAATGACATTTCCCTAAGTCAATGCCTCATTTAGTTTTCCTAATTATCATGTGGACCTTTACATCGGGGTAAAGGAATCTTGAAAGGAATTTATACATTCTCCTGCCTGTATAATTTCCATTTAAATTTGAGCATTTTACTTAATCACTTTATATTTGTGATTCTTGAAATATGGCTTGTGACAGGCCTTACTGGGGACTGTGAGTTTGCTTATCATCAATCTAGTGGTTTTATAGTAGCTACATCTAGACTACAGTTTCTGGAATTATGTAGTTCCATGAAGTTACACTGAGCATGCCTTCTTCTTCTGCCTCCCCTTCCACCTCCTCCACCTTTTCTTCCTCTGCCACCTCTGAGACAGCAGGACCAACACCCCTTCCGCTTCCCCCTGCCTGGTCAACATGAAGATGATAAGGATGAAGACCCTTGTGATGATCAATTTCCACTTAGTGAATACTAAATATATTTTTTCTTCCTTATAATTAGTAACATTTTCTTTTCTCTAGCTTACTTTATAGTAAAAATACAGTGTATAACACATATAAGATACAAAATATGTGTTAATCAACTGTTTATATTATCAGTAAGGCTTCCAGTCAACAGTAACCTATTTTTAATAGTTAAATTTTTGGAGAGTCAAAATTTATATGTAGATTTTCAATTGCTCTGTCAGTTGATGCTTCTAATCCCCATGTTGTCCAAGTGTCAACTTTACATAAATTAATATTTATATATATTTTCAACTGTCTTTCCTTCTTAAAAATGTGCTTCATTAGGACACCGATATTTTTGTGTCTTTTATTTACAAGTGTATTCAAAGCACCAATAACTGTACCTGACATTCTATCAGTAGGTATCCAGTAAATATTTTATGCTATTTGGACAGCAAATTTCACTTACGTAAGATGAATAACTTCTATAGATCTGCTGTACAACATGGTGCTTACAATTAACGGTACTATACTACACACCTAAAAGTTGTTAAGAAAATATATGTCAAATGTTCTTATCAAAGTATTTAATAAAATAAGTAAATATATATTTCTTAGATAAATGAATGAATGAATTTGGAGGGGTCTGTTAGAATCACGGAAAATTTAGATAGTGTTACAATACCAGACATTTTGAAAAAATTTAACTTTGAAAATTTTAAAGTATAAGTCTCATAAAGTAGGGCTGGGCTCAGCGGCTCATGCCTATAATCCTAGCACTCTGGGAGGTTGAGGAGGGAGAATTGCTTGAGCTCAGGAGTTCGAGACCAGCCTGAGCAAGAGTGAGACCCTGTCTCTACTAAAAATAGAAAAATAAGTCTCTACCATAAATAGAAAATTTAGCGAGACATCATGGTGCACACCTGTAGTCCCAGCTACTCAGGAGGCTGAGACAAGAGGATCATTTGAGCCCAGGAATTTGAGGTTGCAGTGAGCTACGATGATGCCAGTGCACTCTACCCAGGGTGAAAGAGTGAGATACTGTCTCAAAAATGAATAAATAAATAAAAAATAAGTCTCATAAAGTAAATTTTAGATAAGTCTGGTCGACTAAACTTAAATCAGTTATGAAGTACTTAGTTTCAGGCTAAGGATTTAGAAATTTATTAGACCAGCCGTATGGCTCTACTGAAAAGTTTTGACTATTGGAGGGAACAGAGGAAAGGATTATGTAAGAGCTGAGCCTCTCATTTCTCAACTGCAAGTGACACAAGATAAGTTGACGCTGATACCTAAAAATACATTTTTGCTGGTTTTCCTGGAGATTGAAAAAAAATGGGAAGAGGAGATAAAAGTATGAAAATCAGACATGAAAACGAAATAATTTAGTCATTATACCAGTACCTCTTAAAAAAGAAAAAAGTAAGATAAAATGGTAAAGAAAAATTATGTTATATGGGAAGCAAAACAAGTAAACATCCAAAAAGGGAAAAAAAGAGAAAAACACATAAAAGAAATTTGTATCTAAAGGCAAGTGAACAAAGAAAACATATGCAAAAACAAACAAAATGATTGCAAATTAATAATGAGAATTTTACCTGAAGGCTATTGTTAGGTTACTTTTAGTAAACAGAGCATTTTGGCAACCACAACTTTTCCTCGGTTTAACAGTATATTCCATCATTTAGTTGAATGTTTGTCTCCTTAACTCTTCCCAGAATTCTGAACCTACTGCCTCTTCACATTTATATGTGAAGGTTTCTTAAGTGATTACCTAAAGCATATATGTTACTTTTTTCATGATAATTTTGTTGCATTACACATTATTAGAAGTAAATTACCTTAAACAAATCTTGGGCAATGATTATACTCTCTGTAAAAAAGTCCAAGTTTAATAGAATTCAACTATTTCTTTAGCGTATTGATAAATGTCCTTAATTTTTGTTTTTTGCAAAAGATGTATTTTGTTTCTTCTTTTGTACTTGACAACACTGCATTATGTATAAACCCAAAGGCCTGTAACATTTACATGCATCACCTCCTTTGCAAGTGTCCCAGAAATACAACAGAACATATGGGTAAAAACACAAAATTTCCCAAGACACAACTAATATAGAATGTGCAGCACATGGCGACAGCCAGAACCCCATGACATAATGATGCCTTCTTTCCTCAGTAGAGCAG
This sequence comes from Avahi laniger, assembly GCA_963575035.1. Classification (NCBI taxonomy): domain Eukaryota; kingdom Metazoa; phylum Chordata; class Mammalia; order Primates; family Indriidae; genus Avahi; species Avahi laniger. The sequence continues at coordinate 44,170 of CAUYSK010102313.1, forward strand.
CTTGATATATGGCCCCACAGAAGTGGCAACCAGGAGATACTGTTGAACATGAATCATTACCTTTGATATATTCTATTGTAATTTTCCCAGAACATGGCAAATGATTTAATAAAAGGGAAGAGCTGGTAGAGTGATATGAGGACAAATCCAGCAGATACCTATTCAAAAGTAGGATTCCCTAAAAAAAAAAAAAAAAAAAAAAAATCCTTGAAAATCAAATACAGTCAACCCTCCATATTGCCCAATCCTGGATGGAACAAACTGCAGATAGAATTTTTTTTTTTTTTAATGAATCATTGTGTCTGTACTGAACATTTGCAGACTTATTTTTCTTGTAAGTATTCCCTAAACAATTTTGTATAACAACTATTTACATAGAGTTTACATTACATTAGGGATTATAAGTAAGCTAGAGATGATTTAAAGTATACGGGAGGATGTGCATAGTTTATATGCAAATATTATACCTTTTTATATAAGGGACATGAGTGTCCTCTGATTTTGTTATCTACAGGGGTCGTGGAACTAATCCCCACGGATACTGAGGGATAACTACAGTCTTCATTAGATAGGCTCCTTTTAGCTTTATTCCTTCAGCGACATTTGAAATAGAAAATGGAATCAAATGTCATTATTAGATTACTAACTCACGAAAGAAATCACAAATTAGGCCAAAATAAACAGGTCCCACCAGCAGAGTTCATGGGAATTTCTATAAACCTGTGTCAACTTTAATAACTCAAATACTATTGAAAAGGAGGGTTCTATTGTCTTTGATAAATGCCTTGCCTTTTTTTTAAGGGTAATTTTTTAAATAAAATATTTATTGGAGTTTTACCACAATCTGAATGCTCTACAACTAATCTCAAAGCTTTGTGGGACAACCGGAAATTATGTAAATATTTTATCTTAGAAATTAGGAAACCAAAGCCCAGAAAAATTGCTGGTCAATTTGTTAATACGAAGTCCAGAACTAGGAGTGAAACCTTCTACCTTCGATGATCTTTGTACTCTAGCACAGGATATCTCTGGAAATGGAAAGACTAAATGATGATCACAGGGTGACTTCTTTGCCTCTGGTACTGACACATTAGTTATATTCTCTAGATACTTTTTAGATTTCCCTATAAGCTTTTATGAAAATTCCCTATAGTTTGCTTTTGATTTTGATCCTATACATAAGATGATGTAGATCAATAGATTAAAATTTCTAATATTGAAGAGATTTATCTTAGTGTTAACATATTTTAATATTCAGGTAAGTACTGGAAAATATTATTTTCATTTTTTTAGATATCAAATTTAAATAAAGAATTGGGGGAACAGGAAAATATTGTTTTCTCCTGATTTTGAAAGTAATATGACATAATTGAAAAATATGAAAATATAAAAAATTTTTAGACAAATTTAAAAATCCCATAGTTATCCAAGTATATTTCACTTCTGGATTATATATTTCATAATGTAGACAGTTGTGTATCTATAAGATATATGACAGTTCAACCACTGCAAAAATTCTCTCTCATGCTCTTTTGTAGTCAGCCATTAACCTGTTCCCTTGCCTCTGGTAATGAATGATCACATTTTTGTCCAATGTAGTTTTGCCTTCTCCAGAATGTCATAAATGTGGAATCAAACAGCATTTTCAAAAAAGCAGGTACTTCATATGAAGCAAGTTATCACAGTGCTGGGGAAGTCATAATATGTTAAAACGAAAAATAAATCAATGTTGAGTAAAGCACACAGTAAAGTTTTGTTTTTGAGGAGAAATGGACATTATGTATATTTTATCAAATGGCACATATGTGGATGAGTTTTGCATCTTTATTATTTCATTAAATCCTCAAAATTCTGAGGTATATGATCTTATCTACCTTTTACATATAAATAAACTAAAGCACAGGTAAATAACTTAACAAAAGCCACACGGCTAGTCAGGCTAATCAAGAAGTCTCAACCAAGTAATCTGATACCAGAATCTGTGTTGCTACAACTACGATATTTGGCACATGTTCTAATATTAGTTTATTTTTGCTAATTTTCTATAATTAGCATGAATTCCTTTTTTAACCTATACAATGCGATAAATTGTTTTTAAAGTCATACAAAACGATACTCCCATTGATTATGTGACTGGCCTCACATGATCTGATCTTCTTTTAAGGATTAAGTAGTTCAAGAACATAAGGATAATTATTAATAGATCATCATGGTAGAATGTGTCTCATTTGTTTACTTTCTTATACAGTAAAGGTTAACATTCTTTCTTCTTTTCATGTTAAATATTTAAACAAAACCCATGTGAATATTGCTTATCTTTGTATACATACACCATTTTATTGTGCTATTTAAAAAACAAACAAATAAAATACAATGATTTCCATCATGATGAAAGAATTAGGAATTTTTCAAAGTGCTCATTTGGATTAAGCTCTGAATTCAACCTGGAAATTATAATTTTGTTAAAAACAGATGTCATCATTTGATACACTCTGGAAATAAGCTTTATTTACTTGAGAATTATTATTATATATTAAATATGAAATGTCTGATTTCCATCAAAAGTATAGTTTATTATATTTCAAACCAGAATTATTACAATTAATTGAAGTATGAACCTAAACTATCGACACAGTTTTACTATCTTAATGGGAGCTTGTTATGCTAGCAGCAAAGAAGCCTGGAGAGTGAATGGTGATGAAATTGCCAAAGGCGTTTTCCACGGCTGTTGAGAATTGAATATTTTTCCTTGCAAGAAGTGGTGCAAAGCCTGGAAGAAGTGGTAGTCAGTTGGTTCAAGGTCTGCTGAATATGGTGGACGACAGAGAGTTTCTAAGTCCAATTGCTGTAGTTTGAGTGGCATTGTTTATGTGACCTGTGGTCGAGCATTTGTCTTGCAAGAGGATTGGCCTGTCTCCATTGATCAATCTCAGCTACTTCATTGCAAGCATCCTCATCATTTCATTCAATTGGTTTCAGTAGATCTGCTCTAATGGATTGACCAGGTTTCATGAAGCTGTAGTGGGTAATACCAGCGCTGAACCACCATTAACTTTTTTGATGGATATTCGGTTTTGGACTGTGTTTTGGCACTTTATCTTTATCCAGCCATTGTGCTAAACACTTGTAATTGCCAAAAAGAATCTGTATTTCATTACACACATAATGATATGGTGAAGAAATGGTTTGCCTTTATGTGGTGACAGCAGAGAAAGGCAAGCTTCGAGACGATATCTCTTCTGAAGCTTGTTTAATTCATTTGGAACCCGTCTATCCAGCTTCTTTACCTTGCCCATTTGTTTCAAATGGTCCGATGTTGTTGGAATAGTAAAGTCAAACCTTGCTTCTAATTCACACATAGGTTGAGATGGATTTGCTTCCACTTCAGGTTTCAGCTCATCATTATTCACCTTGGTCTCAGGTTGCCCACATGGCTCATTTTTAAGATTAAAATCAGCAGGACAGAACTTCTCAAACTATCCATGTACTGTGCATTCATTAGCCACACCCTTCCCAAACATTTCTTTGATATTTTGAGTTGTCTGCACTGTATTGGTTCCACGATGGAACTCATATTTGAAAATAACACAAATTTTTGACTTATCCATGGTTTTGCAAATGTTTCTCTAAAAAAAATTTTGAATGATAATCACAGGCCAAAATGTGCATTTGAAAGAACGAGGATGTATTTTTACAATAAAAATAAAACCAGAAGTGTCAAAGTGAAGTGTCAGAGATATCAACTGTCACACTTAGCACTTAAGGAAAATAGATATTTCATACTTAGTAACCTAATAAATAATGGAATAATGGAATAATGTCTTACCTTAAATGTATTTATATAGTTCAAGGGAGGGCTAGCTTCACAGTAGTTAAATTTCTCTTGAATGTGACATCTTTCAGCAATGTCAAAGTGGACAAGACATCATTGGTTTGTGATTTCTGAAGAAACCAGCCTTCAACATATTTGTATAGAAATCAAAAAATTTATAACTGCATGTTGTCCTGTTATCCATTATATAATGCTCTTTAGAGTTATATTTTTTATGTTACAGTGACACATCACTTTTTTAACAACTTTATTGAGGTAGAATTGATATAAATTGATATACAAAAACTGCACATATTTAATATATGCAATTTGATGAGTTCGGGTATGTGCATACACCCTTGATACTATCACTAGAGTTAAGGTAATAACATATCCATCACCTCTAAAAGTTTACTTATATTCTCTCTCCTTTTTTTGTGCGGGCAAGTGTAAGGACACTTAACATGAGATCTACTCTCCGAATAAAATTTTAAATGCAAAATGCCATATTGTAAACTATAGAAACTATGTTATACAACATATCTATAGAATTTATTCATCTTGCATAATTGAAACTTCATATTTATTGGACAACAATTCCCCATTACCTTTCCCTGGCAATCACCATTCTATTTTTTGCTTCTATGAGTTTGACTATTTTATTTATAGATACCTCACATAAGTAGAATCACACAGTATTTGTCTTTCTGAGAATGGCATATATCACTTAGCACAAGTCTTCCAGGTTCATCCATGTTGTCACAAATGGTAGAATTTTCTTCTTTTTCAAGGCTGACTAATATTCCATTGTATGTATACACCACATTCTTTTTATCCATTCATCTGTCAATGAACATTTGGATTGTTTCTGTATCTTGGCGATTGCGAATAATGGGAATGCAGATATGTCCTCGAGATCCTGATTTCAATCATTTTGGATATATATTCAGAAGCGGGATTGCCGGATCATATGGTAGTTCTATTTTTTAGTTTTTGAGGAACCTCCATACTGCTTTTCATGTGTCTGTATCATCACTTTTTGTGTATGCAACAAATTCAACTACATAATTAATTTAAAGGATATTTTATTTGACAATTTATTTGAATTAAGTGTAAAAATAATTTAAAAGTATGTAAAATGAAAGTATATAGAATAAAAACAATGCAGAAGCTTATTTAAAAACTGATTTGGATTCAAATCGATTTAGGGACTGAGGCCAGTTAGAGTAGAACAAGTAGATGTGATAAGAAAGAGCTATATGTCAACACCTATTTCTTTTTAGATTTGTTTGAGAACTGGTTAAATGTTTGTGAAATGGCTAATGCCAAACCTTTGTCAGAGCAAATTTATTTAAATTGAAAATATTGATTAAATTTATTGCCTGTAGGATTTATGGAAGTGAACTTACTCCGAAAAGAATTGTTTTTTGCCTGCTTTCCGTGCAATTCCGACATTAGTGACTATTAGGAGATTACCCTGAATTAGATGTGGCCATGGTAGTAACATAGTGAAAAATCACAGTTTCACCCTTAAAATAAAATGTAATAAAGTGTTGTCACCTTAAAACTGACAAAAATAAGTAACTGAAATTAACTTGTTTGGCTTTTTGAACTTCAAATTTTGGTGGCTATTTTAAACCCAATGTTTAGCAATAATTCACATTTCTATGTGACCTATTTTATTCTTTTAAATTTTATTACCATTATCAATGTTCAAGATTAGACTAAATATGATAACTTATCAGACAATTTGATGGCAATATTCTTTGAGAAATCATACAAAATAGACATTTTTATCATTTTGCCATTTAAAATACTTACAGAAATTGGATAAATTCAAGTTAATTATTAAAGAAGTTAGAGGGTCACAATGTATTAATATAAGAATAACTGAGATTCCAACTGCTAAGATTGTAAGCTTTGTTTCTAATGGGTTAATTATATAAGTTTCATTTTATTTTTTGGATAAACTTTGCTGCTTTGAATACATATATTTTGTATATGTATTACTTGTATATGTATAGAGTTTCTACCATGAGTCTTGCCAAGATCTAGCACTAGGCATTATTGTGCTGAAAAACTTAGTTATTACACTCATAAAGTTTATATTCTGGAAATAGGCAACAAATAAACATGTATACATATATATGCATATACGCACAGAGATGTGTATATATGTAATATGCATATACATATGTATGTATGCATGTATGTAAATCATGACTTAGTGAATGCTGTGAAATAAATAGAAAAAGTGATATTATTTTGAATAAGATTATCATGGCACATATGATGATCATTATATCATGGTCATTATTTTATAAAGTTAATTGATAAGGCAAATTCCTTTTGGCTGAGAATATACTCAGCACCAAATGTCTACTGATGCTGAGCATATATACACTAGATATTAATTTAAACTGTTAAAGAAAGCAAATGGAAGTATAATAAAATAATATCCATTTTTTTCACTAAGTAAGGCAAAGAGGTAAATAGAATGAGAAAAATATCTCAGTTCTATCACTGCTAAACTAGGTTTTAGGGCATGGCTTAGCTTTGAAACCTTAGAGTTTTTTTCAATATCAAACCCCAGGATAGAATTAGCCCATCCAACCATAAGATATGCTGGAGAATTGTGGCAATTCCCCAGAGGATTCTCTCCTTATAAAATGTAATTGGTATGTTAACAAGTTTGAGCATTTATTGTGCTCAAGACACAAAATAAATTTTATTGTCCCAATCCCTCTTATAATTTTACTGAATGGAGAAATCTCTCCCTGTCCCTGGATCACTATTTCTAGCTATAATTTCTAGCTGTACTTTAGGATAACATATATGCCTGTAATTATTTTAAAGTCACAAACAAAATGTCAATTCTATAAATAGAATGCCCAGATCAAAATACTGATACAACTCTGAACTTACTTGGTTTAATTTAAATATTCTCCTTTCTCCCCGGTGAGCATACTTTCAGAGAATAGGGCATTTTGCTCTCTCCCTGCTCATTTTCTGCTTTCTTCATTAGCTGCTCTTTGTGTCTGTGTGTGCGTGTGTGTATGTATGTATGCATATGCATGTGCATGTGTGTTTGTATCTGTGTGTACGTGAGAGAGAGGGACGCAGAGAAAGTTTTGCATACTTTCTAACATTCATTATTATTTCCACTTGTCTTACATACCCACACCAGCTTTCCTGACATAGGATTCTATTGAAGTCACTTAGGTTAGAGCTGGCCAATCTCATAGAAACACACTTGTTTCCACACTAGAAATAGCTTATTTGCTCCAATTGCACAATTCAGTCATGGGATGCAAAATACATTACCTTAAGTAATGTTAAGACTTAGGCTCTTCTTTGAGTTGCAATAGTTGAAACAGAAAATGGTGCAAGTCACTCTTTTTCAAAACCTGTTTTCACAAGTTAATTGGCATTTACCTCTGGTGCATCCTATCAGATAGGTATGACTGATAGCAGAGATGAATGGTGCTAAAGGCTGCTCCTGGACCATGAGATGTGTAGCTGTCTTTCCTAGGTGGAGCGAGACCAGGGTCTGGCAAGGGCTCAGCATTCCTACAGTCCCCTTTTTGCTTTGTTCTGGGAATCTAGGGCTTGCTACCTACTTTCCATCTCTCTCATTTTCAGTTGCTAAGAGTGCAATAATTTCCAACTGGTTTATTTTCTTTTACTGGATCCCCATATTAAAAGCTAGAATTCACATTTTATTGATTCAACTATTTACTCTGGTTTCAGAGGACTCATTACAATGCAAACTTTCATGGAAATTTAACTTATAGTGCAGATGAACCATCTTTAAGACAATAATTGAAAATGAGTCGAGCTGTAAGACTGGCTGATCCTTACTTTCCCAGTATGTGATAACTATGGTAACATTATTTGGAATGTTTCTTATCCTATACAGTAAATATTTTAGCATGTTATTATTTTATTTTTATTTTTTGTAAATGTTCAATTCATTGCCATTGTCAATTTTTATACTAGGCTATTAGTAGTTTTAAAAGTAATTTGGAAATATTCTCTGTAATGTCTATCTCTGTGGTTCCCAACCCTCAGTCGGGGACTGATACTGGTCAGTGGAAAAATTGCCTTCCGTGAAACTTAGGAACCAAAGCAGTGCGCACGGAAGGTGGAGAGCGACAGGTGGGTGAGCAAAGCTTTATCTGTATTTACAGCTGCTCCCCATTCCCCGTCGCTGGCTGCATCGGCTGAGCTCTACCTCCTACCCGGCCACAATCCCCCCAAGCCCGTGGAAAAATTGCCTTCTGTGAAACTTAGGAACCAGAGCAGTGCGCACGGAAGGTGGAGAGCGACAGGTGGGCGAGCAAAGCTTTATCTGTATTTACAGCTGCTCCCCATTCCCCATCGCTGGCTGCATGGGCTGAGCTCTACCTCCTACCCGGCCACAACCCCACCAAGCCCATGGAAAAATTGTCTTCCATGAAACCAGTCCCTGGTGCCAAAAAGGTTGGGGACCGCTGCATAACTCTCAGTTTTTTTAAGGAATAAAATAAATTATTTTCCTCAATTAGTTATCTTTATTTTAAGATGTATTTGAATGATATACTTTATTAGCTGATATTCCTCTCAATTCTTCCAGGCTATGATCATGTGTTATTTTCTTTCAGATTAACTTTATAATCAGTATGTAAGAACTAATAAACAACTTAGCATTTATATATATGTGAATAAGCATCATAAGTATACATGTTCATATGTATTTTCTTAATGTTTAGTTATTTGTGTTTTCTTGGAGTTAGTCCCTGTTGAGTATTGTGATTTAATAATTAACAACTGCATTGCTGGATTGTGTTCGTTGTCTTCAGTTTAAGATCGTTGCATCTATTTTGTAAATAATGTAGGACTGTAATTTTATTTTTTTCGTATCACTGTCAAATTTTGAAATTTGTTTAATAATAGAAGTATAAACTGGATTAAAGGAAATTTTCTTCATTCTGGCTGGAAAAAATTAAATCATATATGATATTAATTGCCAGTAATTTCCAGGTGTGCAAGTAAAACATTTTATTGTTCATCTAAGGAATATCAAAAGAGCTTGAAACGTACCGTGCACAATTAGGTTAAAGCAAACAATAAAATAGTCTTACTGCACATTAAATGAGATATATTAATATATATGTTTACTAGATAAAAGAAACCTGACCAACATAAATATATGTGGAGGCTCTATGATAATAAATATAAGGATGTTTAATATATTATGAAGTATTTAGTATGTGATTTTTTACTAAGCATCAGTGAATAGATGGTGCATTTATGTATCTTCTGGGTAGTTTCTTAGGGGATATAAAGCATACCTTCAAGTGAGTTTATCCATATTCGAGAAAAAGTGTGAATGGTTTTACTTTTTTCCTAATAATGAAAAGCTTCATTTTTACTACCTTAAAATCATATGCTGCTTTTTCAAGGCATAAAACTTAGTAAGAGATTTCTGAGTTACAAATAGATGAACATAATAAATCAGAAGTTCTTACCTAGATTTATCTCATAATGGGTTTTCTGATTTCTATAATTGAAAGAAAATAGACTTTAAACAGTTACCCAGTAGTTTTCTCACATTGTGTAAATCAGATCAAACAATTGATAGCATAGCTATACTATGTTTCCAAGATTAGAACAATCATAGCATACATTATATCATCAAAAAACCTAAATAATTCTAAATTAATCAATTGCCTGTTGTGCACTAGTTTTATGCAAAATCTAGCAAGGAAACTAAAGTTAGAAAGTCCCAATTGTTTCCTCAGATGGTATAAAATTTAGTAGCTAGGGTGAGAAAAACAGACAACTATTATGCAAGATAGAATAAAATGAATATTACAAGGGAGATATAGATAATATGCCATGGATATTTAAAGAATAAAGAAAATACAAAAATTTGTAAGTTGAAACTAAAAAACAGAGAAGTTTAAATTAAATTACAAGATCAAAATGTGAGTTGCAAAAATATTAAATGTCAAAATAACCATAGAGAATATAGTTAAAATGAAGAAATATGAGGTTTACATATATTAAAACTCAGTAATGAAGAAATAACTAGATGGTTAAGTAATTCAATAAACATATGTTGAGCTGCTGGGTTTAAAATGATAAATAAGATTAACACAGCTACTGGCTTCTAATCACTCATTTTATGAAGAAAGAAATAAATAACTACTTATAATAAACTTGATAATTTTAAAAAGGAACAATACAAATATAGGTCCAGCTAACTCAGATTTTGTGAATCAGTCAAGGTTTGCTGGAAAAAAATGTAGATTAAATATTGGCCCCTAAAAATGAGTAGGAATTATCCAGTTGATGGGAGGGCTGGTACAATGTTAATATATTTCTATGCTAGCATGACTGTTTATCTGTAAAAGGAACTATGTAACTATGTTGTAAATATTTGTGCAGCTATTTTTTAATTCCTTCACTTAAAATTAGTAACTATACTATGCATCTCTCTGCAACATGCCTGCCTAGCATCCCGAATGCTATCATGTTTATTCTCTGTTTTTTTGACCCTATTTTTTACCTTATGACTTAAAAAAAGTAATTTTGACTTTCTTATGGGAAAGGGTAATGATAATAATGCGACTTTAAGTTGTTCTAGTCTCCACATCTCTTAAGAAAAATAAGCAGGGCAACCAGAATAGCACAATACATAAATATTATATGTATAACATGGTTAAAAAATAAGGAATTTCCGTGAATGACAAAATGTGCAGAGAAGGTAAGACCACATAGAACTCTAGGCACCACAAAAAACCAAAACAAAAACAAGAAAAATACCCCAGGCTACCAGCAGTGCACTGGTGGCAAATTGTAAAGAAAGAGGAGCTTCAGCTATCCAGAGAGCACAGGAACACATGAGTTGCCAATGGATACTCACTTGAAAATTAAGAGGACTTGTTATCAGCAAGTAACTGTAGTAACAACCAGTGTAAGAGGAAGAGGCCTCCGCAAGCTTCAGTTTTTTTTTTTTAACAGCTTTATTTAAATAGAATTTACATCCCATAAAAGTTAACTGTCTTAAGTGTACAATTTAATTTTTAGTAAAAATGCAGGTTTATGTAACCCTCACAACAACCCAATTACAAATTATTTTCACCATTCCAAAACATCCTTGTTTCTTTCCTAGTCACTCCACGTTCCAAACCCTAGTCCTGGGGAACCACTAAATCTACCTTCCATCCATTTTATGGATATTTCATATAAATTAAATCATAAAATATATGAGGATTTTTTTGTGCCTGGATTATTTTTCACAGTATAATGTTGAGGGTCATCCATGTGGCAAGCATCAGTACTTCGCTCCTTTTCATTGCTGAATAGTTATTCCGCTGTATGGAGTAACACATCTTGATATTCACTAACTGGTTGATAGACATTTGGTTGTTTTCAGTCTTGGGTGTATTATGGACTGTACTGCTATAAACATCACATAAAAGTCTTTGTGTGGGCCTGTGTTTTCATTTCCCTTGGGTAGATTCCTATGAGTGGTATTGCTTAATCATGTGTTAAATTTACATTTAAATTTTAAAGCAAATGCCAAGTTGTATTATAAAGGCACTGTACCATTTTACTCTCCCTCTTACAATGTGTGATGCCAGTTTTCCACATTCTCACCAACAGGTATTGGTGTCTGGGTTTTTTATTAGAACCATTCTAGTGGGTGTGATGTGGTATGTCATTGTTTCAATTTGCATTCTTCTAATTATGATGTTGAACATCTTTTCCTGTGCTGATTGACCAATTCAAGTTTCTTTAATGAAATGTCTGTTTAAAACTTTTGCCCATTTTTGAAGTAGGCCATTTGATTTCTGGTTACTGAGTTATAAGTTTACTTTATAAATTTTGAATATAAGTCCTTTATCAGATATAGGATTTGCAAGTATTTTTCTCCCAGGCTGCATCTTGTCTTTATATTATCTTAAAGATGCTCTTTGAAGTACAAATGTTTTTAATTTTGACCAAGTTCAATATAACAGATTCTTCTTTTATGGATGGAGCTTTTTGTATAGTATCTAAGAAATATTTTATAATCCAATCACAAAATTGTTCCATTTATTATTTTTTATACAATTAGCTTCTTTACTTAGGTCTGAGATCTATTTTGAGTTTATTTTTGAATATGGTTTACGGAACAGTTTAAACTCATCTTTTTATATGGGAATATTCAATTGTCCCACCATAGTTTATTGAAAAGACTATCATTTTCCCATTAAATTAGTTGCTTTTGATCTGTTTTGAAAATTAATTGACCATAAATTTAAGAGTTTATTTCTGGACTCTCTATTCTTTCCAATGATTTATATGTCTATCCTTTTATCAGCACCACACTCTATTGATTACTGTAGCTCAGTAATCAAGTTTGAATTAGGGAGTGTAAGTCCTCACATTTTGTTCTTTTTCAAGATTATTTTGGCCAGTCTGTGGTCTTTGCCTTTTCATATGAATTTTAGGATTAACTTCTCAAGTTCTAAAGGAAAAACAAGCCTGCTGGGGTTTGGATAGGGTTTATACTGAATGTGTAGATCATTTTGGGAAGAAATACAATCTTAATTATATGGAATCTTACAATCCATGAACGTGGAAAGTCTCTTCATCTATTTAGTTCTCCTTTTCATTTCTCTGAGTAATGTTTTACAGTTTTCATTTTTATGTCTTATAATTTGATAATTTTCCTCTATTTTTTATGCTAACATATAAAGAATTGCTTATTAATTTCATTTTCAGGTTGTTCATTGTTAGTATATATAAATATAATTTACTTTTTTATTGATTTCTTTATCCTACAACCTTGATGAATATATTTTTTATTGTAGCATAGTATAATACGATAAAATAGAACTTTTTATTTTTTATTTTAAAAAATAAATTTTATTGTGTATATTTAAGGTATACAAAAGTAGTCATGGGATATATACACACAGTAAAATGTTTACTATAATGAAGCAAATTAACATATCTATCCTTTCTCATAGATACTCATTTTTGTGGTAAGATCAGATAAAATCTATTCATTTAGTGGAAATTCCTAATACAGAATGATTTTATTAACTCATGTCATCAATGAGATTTCTAGACTTGTTCATCCTACATATCTACTACTTTTTATCCTCTGACCTACATCTCCCCCCTTCCTTCCCCACATCCCTTTGCCCCTGGTTATCACTGTTTTATTCTCTATCTCTCTATATTTGACTTGATTTTTTTTTGAGACAGGGCCCATTCTAGAGTACAATGACATCATCATAGCTCACTGCAGCCTCAAATTCCTCGACTTAAGTGATCCTCCTGCCTCAGCCTCCCAAGTACCTGGGATTATAGGTGTGTGCCAAAACACCCGGCCAATTTTTCTACTTTTTTTTCTTCAATTTTGTTTTGGAGATGAGATCTCACTTTTACTCAGGCTGGTCTCTAACTCCTGGCCTCACGTGATCCTCTTGCCTCCCAAAGTGCTATGATTACAGATGTGAGCCACCACACTTGGCTATATTTGACTTTTTAAAAGCAATTTAGATTCTATATACAGGTGAGATCATGCAAAACTTTTCTTTCTGTGATTGGTTTATTTCACTTAACATAATGTCCTCCAGGTTCATCTGTGTTACAGCAAATGGTAGGCTCTCTTTTTTTTTTTCCAGGCTTCAAGGCTAAATAATATTTCTCTGTGTGTGTTTTTGTGTGTGTGTGTAACTTTCTTTATCCATTTGTCCATCTATGGACACTTAAATTGTTTTCCATATCTTGAATATTGTGAATATAGCTGTAATGAACCATGGGATTGCAGATACGCTTATGATACGGTTATTTCATTTCCTTTGTGACAAGGGATTGCTGGCTCCTCTGGTGGTTCTATTTTTAATTTCTTCATTCACCTCCATACTATTTTCCTTAAGGGCTGCACCAATCTACATTCTTAACGTCAATGTACTAGGATTCCTTATCTTTAAATTTTAATAGTTTATCGTTTTTACATATTCTTTATAATTTTGCATATAGAGGGTTATATCGCCTGTGAATAAAATCAATTTTATTTCACGATTTCCAAATGATGTTTCCAAATCCAAATACTTTACATTTCAACGGTTTTTTTTATTATTGTTCTAATTTTTAAAATATATAGTACAAATTTATATTTATAGGATTTGAGTTTTCTGTATATGTTATTTTACATTAACGAACTTAGTAAATTCACCCCTTCCAATTATTACACCATAAAGATAATTTTGTTTGACTTTCCAATTTAAATAAAGTCTAATAGTTCTTTTATTTAATAGTTTTATTGAATTGGCTAGAATGGTCAGTGTACTATTGAATAGAGTTTGATTCAGGGCATGTTTACCTCATATTTGACTCTAACAATCAGCTTTAATGTTTCATCATTAGTAATGGCACTTTTATAGATATTGGATCAAAACTTTTCTTGGGGAGTTAGTGATGTATCCCTTTATCTCTTTAAATAAAGAATATTTTGGAGATTTTTTTCATATATTAAGGTAATTATATTTTGGTCCTTCATTCTTAGTATGTTGAAATGCATTAATTACATTAAATTAAGTATTCACTCATATATACTTAACTATGTTTTTTATGTTATACAATTTTTTGTTAATAATCTATTTAAAATTATTCATTTTTTTTTTTTTTTTTGAGACATATTATCATTGTGTTGGCTGGGGCGAGTGCTGTGGCGTCAGCTTAGCTCACAGCAACCTCAAACTCCTGGGCTCAAGCGATCTACTGCCTCAGCCTCCCGAGTAGCTGGGACTACAGGCATGTGCCACCATGCCTGGCTAATTTTTTCTATATATTTTTAGTTGTCCAATTAATTTCTTTTTATTTTTAGTAGAGACGGGGTCTCGCTCTTGCTCAGGCTGG